>JAULBV010193047.1:0-20015 GCA_032358295.1 Pterothamnion heteromorphum | reverse complement strand
AAGTTCCTTAAGGAGTACTCCGACATGTGGAGCGGGCGCCTTGGCACGATGAAAGGCGTCAAGCACCGCATTGATCTTAAGGACGAGAGCCGCCCGGTGCATCAACCGCCATACCGTGCGGGACCGCGCGCGCGAGAAAGAGAAAGAGAAGAGATCACGAAGATGCTCGAGAAGGGCGTGATTGAGGAAGCCGCACTGCATGGTAAAATTTGGCGAAAACCAATAAACGAAGTGGTTGCAATCATACATTGAAATGGTTTCGCAGTTTATTGGGTATCATTAACGCTTTTTAGTGGTTGTAAACCATTAAACCGCACTTTGTACAAACGTATTTTAATAGTTCCCGTAAAATGTGAACCATTAAAGTCTTCGTAACCAATAAACCACCATTCACTGTCTCCATACCACTGCATACAATGGTATGCACCACCGGAACAGTGATACGGTACCACTACACTCATGTAGTGGTTATATGATACGATTATTTTAACGAAACCAGCAGACTGTAATCTGATTTATTGGTTTTCCTTTCGTACACCAGTGAACACTACACTAAGTATGATGGTTTCGTGTTTTCCTTCATCGCACATACACAACTTTCGCACATGCATCACTTTTCATTCAAGTGGTGTAGTCTTTACCTTTCCACGAGGACATAAGACGTGAAAGCATCGCTGTAAGTGTCGCACTACGCGTGGCGAGTACTGGGTAGTGAACTACAATAGTTCCCACCTGCACCGACCCGGAGCTGTGCGTATGCGTCGAGAATCTGCGGTGGGTAGGCATTGCGGCCGCTTGCCATGATATTCCGAAACACGTCTGCGTCGGGTCTCCAGAACATACATCACCAATAGGCAGGGCTTCGCGATGCGGTGTCGAGACGAAGTTCTGGTTGTTTTCGTCCCACTCGGAAGTGGGGAATTGAATTCCCGGCCGGAGCACCACCGTCGTTGTTGGGGTTGCATCGTTTGCACTTGGTAAGGGTCCGCAGCTGGAACCAACGAAAATGGTAAGCGGCTTTCGTGGGTCTTCTGTATCGTACTGCACGGATGCCATCAAGCGTATGGAATTTTCGCCATGTCGCTGTCGAACGTCCTTGACCAAGAGCGATACGTCGTTCACATTAGTGACACCAATCCAGTCCAAGAAAGCGGCCGCGGAGCAAAATACAACATGAGCATTAGTTGTAGTAGTTGGATGCATGATAGCTGCATACGAAGGAGAGAATGCAACAGTCGTGCTGTCCGAGTCACGGAAGGTGCGATGCAAATCCTGCACTATGTACTGGAACATCTTGAAATCAGCCTTGTACGGCAGCCGAACGGAAAAACTGAGAAGTGCCGAGTCGAACGGACCTTCCAGACGCATACCCGGCCGGGCAGATGGTCGTGCAGCGGAACATAGCATATCTTGCTTGGCTATTTCCCTGAACGACGAGACTCTCTCCATGATGACATCATCGTGATCACACTGCACGAAATTAGCGACATGTCCTTCAACAGCTGCCATACGCGTGAAGAGGTCGTCGATGCTCTGCAGGACGGTGGATGAGCAATTCCCTTCCAGTTCAGGTTCAGGTTTGGAACTGTCCTTCTTGCGTCGGGAACGGGTGGGGCGTGTCGTTCTCGTTGGAGTAATATCCCGGCCGGGCCTGTCAGAATACCGTCGGCGCTTTCCGTGTTCCCTTTCATGAAGTGCGGATTCATCGCTCGAAATATCTGCGTCGTCAGGGAAGCACCAGGAAACCTCACCTTGGGTTTGGCATGAAGTTCCTTTTCGCGGCCGCAGGCCAAAGCCCATGAGGAACTCAACCGTGCACCTCTCTCGTTTGTAACCGAATGCTGCTTCGTACATGATAGTGCCAATTCCAATAACTTCTTTCGCGGCCGCGACAGCTTCGATGCGCTCGACACAGGCAGGCCACCAAACTCTGCGATCGTGAATCCGTGCTGAGGCACTGCAATGAGGGCCTGATCCATCGTTAGAACCGCACGGAACGATGAACCGGACGTGAATAGTCTTGAAAGCGAGAGGGAGGGATTCCATCAGTAGCCCGTGATGTTCATGAGAAATTTCGGGCGTGATAGTGGGCGCGGTTGACCGTGGAGGATGCACGGCCGTGGTGGGTGGTGTCCGTGTTGTGAAGGGATCGTGATGCGACACCGACGCCGGGGGGCGCAATGTGTGATTGGTTTGCTCCTTATTTAATTGGTCAGGGGAAACGAGATGGAAGATTTGATTGAAGGGGGGAGTCCAGGGTGTGGCCCTCCGTATGCCGAAAGCGTAGAAATGGATTAATTTAATTGCAAAGTAGGCATATCATAGTGGTACAGAACTACAGTCTTCGTGGTTTTAGTGTGAAGATTTGTGGTTGATGAATGAACACGGCGGCGTTCATCCTTACCGAGTCATCACGGCATCCTTCGATTCCCGCACACTGCAAATCTCGCAGAAGGCACCAACAACAACATGCCTAACCGCAAAGGACTTCGAGGGGCTGACAAGACCGTTCCAATCCCGTCCGGAGAAGTCCTGAATTCCGGAAGGAGTGCGAGTGCGCAGCCATCGGGAAACACTGTACGAGTGTCACCACGGAAACGTAAGGCAGGGAAGGGAAACGGAGATGAAAAACATGAACGACCTCCCACTAAGAAGAGGAAGAATGGCAAGTCTCCGGAATCTGCAAGTCAAGGAAATGATAAGATGCCTGCGACGGAAACTCCGACCGAAAAGGTTCCAGACCTCTCCATCGATGCCGAACCCGTGTGTGCAGATGATAATGAAGATGATCCGGCCGGAAAGAGAACCATCGCCAATCCCGGCCGGGTGAAGATTGCAGATGTCGATGAAGACGATGAGATTCGTCCCGCTGTTATATCTGCCCCCGCAACAAGGCGCAGACTCAGTACTGCAGCCGGCAGTCCAATGCGCAGCCAGACCAGCCCACTTGCATCCTCCCGCCCCGTGGAGTCTACTGGTCGTGGCGGTATTCAGCAGCGAGGATCGAAACCGTGTGCGAGGAATGCAGCTGAACCCACCGGGGTACTCAATCCGACGTATACGGTCAGCCGGCATGGGAAGGAAGACGGAAACCGGAAGCCATTGGGTGGAGTGCCAGGACGGCGTGGAGCAGCTACCGCTGATACGGGTGAAGAAGAAGATGTGGACGGACTCCGTACTCCAGTACGAAGAACGTCAGTTCCGGCACGCGGTCGTGCAGCAGCATTTGTCAGTACTGAACAGGGATCGGACTCATCCGAAGACGGTATGACAGATTCCGGCCGGGCTGGTCTTGAAATGAGAACTGGGCGTCGAAAGACAGGGGTACTTTCCACTGATAGCCGAGTCAGTGCCGTGGAGGAGCATATAACTTGCATCAACGATCAGATGAAAGAGATGCTCCAAACTGTGCATTCAATGAAATCGGTCATGGACGGATTTGCGTCGGGAAAGAACGACTTCAAATCTAGGCCTTCTTCGTTTTCATCAGGGAAAGTGGAAGGGCAGAGGGGCCGTGGGACACCCATGAAAGAGTTTCTGGGAGTAATGGCTCGGGAGGTCAAATACGTTGACGTGGCGTTCTCCGCCTTCGCTGTGTCTCGTTGCATGTTGCTGGTAACATTCGCAGATGTCATGATCAAGCACAAGAAGAAAGATGACTTCGGCCCGGCCGGGTTTCTAGAATTGATGAGGGTCTTGTTCTTTTCGGTTAAGCGCAAAGACACCAAGGACTGCAACCGAGAGGGTGTTGGACCATTGGCCTCGACGTTCAGGAGGAGAATCATGTACAGTCTGCTTCATCACTCTCAGCAGAATTCTTTTGGGCTGTTCTTGAAGGATGAAGAGGAGGACGACGTGCTTGCGGACGATCCCAGAGTACCCCTACCGCACTGGTTGCGACGTGATCCCGACAATGCTCAGAAATGGTTCGTGACGAAAGACCACGTACTGGTTGCGCAGCGTGAAGCGGAATTCAAGTCCGAGAACCGAACGAAAAGAGATGAGCGTGCTGCAATTGGGGATGGTGGCGTAGAGCCCGGCCGGGATGATGGAGCATTGTTTGCGTCGAAAGAAATGCTGTCGAGGTTGAAGAAACACTTGAATGAGTCTCGTAAGAAAGCGCCCTTACGTTACTGCGAGTGCCTGGGATACTTGTACATGGATTGGAAAACCGACCCCAATGTCGTGGTTGATCAAGATTCAGTTCACTTGGCATGGATGACCCGGCCGGTGGCTTCGGATGACATATCCGCAATTCGATTCCCTCCCATGAAAGTCGTAATGGGAAAGGATAATATTGAAGAAGTGCAACGACGGAACGAAGTCGCGTACAAGTCATTTGCTGCCAGCAGGGACGAGGTGATCCTGCTCGTGAAGCATGACGTTATCGTCCGGACGAAGGGAAAACAGAACGCGAAGAGGTGCCACAAAGGCGACGAGAAGAAAACTTGGGAACGTGGAGTCAATCTCATGGACGCAGTGTCGCATTTTCTCTTTGGCTACGCCATGATGGAAAGCACAGCCCGTGTGTACGACATTCTAGGATGTCATCCGAAGTCTGTGGAAGCCATCTACATCCTAGCTCGGGCCCTTCGAAGCATCCTGACCATGGTCGAAAATCCAAAAATCGTAGTACCCGGCCGGGATGGTGAACAAAGTTCAGATGCTGGGGTCGAAAATGAGGAAGGCAGGAACCTGAACGACGAGGAGTTGCAAGAATTCATGAGATACTTGGAGCCTTGTCAGTCGATTCTCGGACGTACACTTCACAGAGAGACGTGCAAGATATCCTTGCGGATGTTTGAGCTATGTCAGTTGAAGCAGAATACAACAACGGCAGGCGAGGAAGGTGAAGTGCAGAGCACAGTGGATCGGCCGAGTCTCAGCGCGGATGTCGGATTCATGGAAACGGGCAATACGTTGGATGGACTCGACCTCAACATGTGATGAATGAGATGGTGCTAGCACCGTGCCGTACCAGCTGGTAGGGCAGCTTGTGTTGTCGCGGCCGCGTGTGAGTACTGGTCGGAGTGGAGCGTGCGACAGCGTTCGTAGGAAGGCATGCGGTATTTCGTGCCGTGCCGAAGGCACTGGATCTTAGCGGCCCTGCACGGTGGTGACCACTTAGTTCACGAGCTTTCATTGAGTGAGTGCGGAGGAAGTGAGTTGATCCCGACAGAGCACGACGGAAACAGTTACAGTCGACGCGGCCGCGGTTGAAATACATGCGGCGGTCTGTGGAAGTGGATGACGATCGTGCGTGCCGGATGTGCGCACTGCATGCAACGCCAGGATGTAGATGAACGGGCGCGAGAGGGGTTCGACATCGCAAGGGTATGCGCCCTGCACTGGGACGGGCAGGATGGTGGAGTTGAAGGGGCGCGCGTTGACGTGTTGTGTGAGAATGGAATGATGGAGAGGCATGATTCGAAGAGTCGGTACTCGTTTGCGTGCAGCGTGTGGAGGTGCTGTTTAGAATAACCCGAATTCGAACATGGCAAATTCCGGCCGGGATGATTGAAAGGAAAATAAAATTTTGCCCCGTCTTCATATTTTAGCCCCAATTCGTACGAATTTAGTAATTCAACCTCAAAATATAGTGAAATGCTGATAACGTAGAAATGTATTCAGGACTTTGGGGCATTTCGAAGGCCTGGGCCTCGTATAACTTAATTCGAAAGTGTACGCGTGGACGAAACCAGCAGGGTACATATGGCATTGCCATACTCCGTACCTCGAAGTGCTTCGAACAGCAATGACTGTGTGTACACGTATGCTGCAGTAAACGTCATACCAGTCGTTCTTGGGCCAGTCTGCGTTTACTTCGCATAAGACTTTGAGTACCGAACGGACGTGAACTCATTGCAGTTCCACTGCGAGAAACAATTGAGTTCTCTATCCCGGCCGGGCAAACGAAAGAGCCATGACGCTGAAAAAATCCGCTCGGAGTTCGACTATAACCATATGAGTGAAGCAAAGTACAGAAATAAACCGTAAGAAACACTTTACTCTCGCAACATGGACACCGCTATAGTTCAAGGGTGTGAACGAAGCCGCGCAGGACAATTCAGCAGGCACCAATGCCACCTCCAGCCCCTCCACTCCCACCCCCGCCAGGTCCATTGAAATCGTCTCTGCGACGAGGTGGGATACGGTAAGTACCGTGGTTCACGTCGTCTGGTACAGGAATGTCATCCATGTCGTCGTCTTCGTCCTCGGATATATCTGATAACGCAGCGGCAGGAGGTTCGCCGCTTCCTTGGCCTGCAATCATCGCGAAGGCCTCAGACACGCCACCCCCTCCACGCCTTCGCCTGCGAGGGATACGTCCGCCTGGCACCGGTCTTCGCCGGATTCGTTCCGTTGAAGTGACGACCAGGCGCGGCCGCATTCGTGGGTTTGAAGGCCCGGCACGGCCATTGCTCAACATCTGTTTGTACTGGCGAACGGGTACAAACATTGCATCTTCTCGGTCTTCAGGCGTAGGCTCTCCGTACCTCTCTCGCCATAAGTGCAACGGAAGTTCTTCTCGACCAACCTCTGTCTGTTCCATCGATCGGTAAAAGCGACGGCGATTGTACGCCGGGTCCGACCGCTCGGGTGCTTCGATATCTTGACGGGCGAAGTGCTGTCCCGGCCGGGCTTCATGTTCTTGAACTCGGGCTGGCGGTTGCCAACGTCGCTGATTCTGGTCGAACGCAGGTGGTTGGTGCACGTCGCGATTCCGCGCATACTGCTCATGTCCGTGAGTATTGCGCGGCTGCAAGCAGCTCTGTTCGTAGCGAATTGCAGTAGTCCGCTCACGTTGGCCACGATACGTATCGTTTCGGTAAGGTATTGCGGGAGACCTCCATTGCGGAGAAGGGGATTGCGGCCGCTGCACATGGCTCCTAACATGCCATTGCGGAGAAGGTGATCGCGGCCGCTGCACGTGGCTCCTGACCTGCCATTGCGGAGAACGGGATCGCGGCCGCTGTACATGCCCTCGGACTTGTTCGCGAGGAGGGGATCGCGGCCGCTGCACGTGGCTCCTCACTTGCCATTGCGGAGAAGGAGATCGCTGTCGCTGCACGTGGCTCCTGATCTGCCATTGCGGAGAACGGGATCGCGCCCGCTGTACATGCTCTCGGACTTGATCGGGAGGAGGGAATCGCGGCCGCGGCAAATGGCTTCTCACATGATCGGGAGGACGGACGTACGAGTTAGTACGAGGACGTTGCTGATCTGGGACGGTCTCCAAACTTTCCCGAATTGGCTCCGGTCTTGGGCGTCGGCGGTTGGGCCTAGGGGCATACCCCCACCTGTCAGGCTCCACACCTACCTCCTGCATTCGTCCGCGTTGCTGGTCGGTGCGTTCAAAAACCCGCCCGGGCTCTTCGAAACTGTTGAAGAAGCCCGTCTCGCGGGAGCACCAGACGAAGAAGGACGGACGGAGGGCTGTGTTCGGGAAGTTGAGCCGGTTCCGAAACCTGGCGGGTGTGTTGTTCGCTTCTCGCATTCTTTGCAGGACGTACGTGACTGTTGTCTGCTCATTCGGACCATGTCGGGTGTCCGGGTCGATGGGGACATCTCTCAGTTGCTCTCCCATCCGATTGATGACACTGCCTGGAACGAGAAACGCGCGGCCGCCGCGAGCAGCCTCGTGCCACCATGACGCAACATACAATAAGATGAACTCGAGTTCAACGATGGTGTCCCACATGTCCTGTTCAGCCCTCTCTTGTGCAGCGATTATATTGAGATGGAAGTAGAAAATGGCCAGCGGTGTAGGAACTGGGACCCCGGCCGGGAAGTACTCGTCCCTGTACCAGGATGGAGTTCTGGGATACAATGCAGCAAGACGTCGTACGTTCCCGTTGTTCACGCGGTAATCTTGTGTATCTGCTGGCAAGAATATATCGTACGCAACCCTCCAGTTGGCTTCGATCACGAACGTTCTTTGGAAGTCCACTCGATGCCACCACCTGCTTACCAGTGCATCACCTGTGCAGAAAAGGGGGAGGTTGAAGATGGTCACTTAACCCGCGGCCGCGGTCCGGATGAAACGAGCCATATGGTCCAGATATACGGCCTCAATCTCGTCACGCACGAACGTGCGGTTGCATGGTAGCGTGTTCGGGATGCGAACCCAGTAGTGTCGGTATATATAATCCGTCCAAACTCGCTGCGCAGTGTCTGCGCCCATCTCGCGATAAAGAGCTCGAAATCGGTCCATGTCCGGCCGGGTATCCGGTGCATGCAGCACGACGGAGCTGAAGTCGAGTCTGGGAACAGGTCTCGTCTCCCAGGCGTGGTCTCCAGTCATCCGGTGCACGTCAACGACGTGCTGATCACCCGCGTCTTGTAGAGCCCGGCCGGGATAATGAGCATGCGTGGTACGGAAGACACGAATTCTCGGGGTTGGAGTACTTGCTGAGGCGAGTCCTCGAGTGGGCGCGGCGGCTGGTGCAGGACAGCTTGGCGGTCCAACTTGTGATGTTACGGCCACGGTATGGTCTCCTTCATCACCTGCAGGTGTTTCGGCGGGTACCGCCGGTACTATTGCCCCACCTGAAGCCTTAGGAACGACTTGTCCATCAAGTGCAGGATCTTATGTGCGTGCAGCTCGGGATTCCCCCTCGGGAATAGGTTCTCGATTACCGGCCGGGGGTTCTATCGTCAGCGCCGTTTGTTCAGGTGGTGAACTTCTGTTACGTGCAGTAGATCTCGAGTCACCGGGAACCTGCGGTTCACTGCCGCCAGTGCTTCGCTTGCCTTCCATGTCCTTCGCGACACGACTCGCTCCTGTGCGCCTTCTCGGAATTGAAGGAAGGTCGCTTATGTTGCTGATCGGATGACGTGAACTTGCCGATGGAAACGGATCTGCCGCTGTTGAGCGATGCGCAGGCCTTGCCTCGCGGTAGACGGGGTCCCGTGGCACCGTTACTGCAGGTGTTGCAGGCTGGAAGGGGATACGAGATGCCGTTCGTGTCTTTCCTGGATTCCGGGCGGGGGCCGGTGCTGCGGTTGTTGCCGAAGACGTCGCAGGAGCCTGGATCCGGGCTGGCGGCGTGGTTGGTGTTGCGGATGGTGCTGGTGGCGTGGTTGGAGTTGCGGATGGTGCTGGCGGCTTCGTTGGTGTTGCGGATGGTGCTGGCGGGGTGGTCGGTGTTGCGGATGGTGCTGGTGGCGTGGTTGGAGTTGGGAATGGTGCTACCGGCGTGGTTGGTGTTGCCGATGGTGCTCGTGGTGTGGTTGGAGTTGCGGATGGTGCTGCCGGCGTGGTTGGTGTTGCCAATGGTGCTGTGTGTGCATCCTGTGTCCGGTCGGCTGCCGTCGTCGCATCTTGTACGCGGGCTTGGGTGCGTTGAGGAGGTGAAGGAACAGGCGCAGCTGGGAGAGGTGCTGCTGGCGGTGTGGAAAGTCGGCACAGATCAAGTGGCGGCGGACGAGATGCGGATGAAGGTGCAGGCGACGCGATGTCAGGGGTTGCTGTTGACGAAGACTCGACGGGTGCGCGATCGGGGACTCCAGCCGGTGGAGGAGCTGCAGGAATGGACACAGGTGTGCGAGGTGCGGAAGCTTGGATGGGAACAGTCCGTGGCGGTCGTGAAGCACATGATGTTGCACGCGACGGGACGTGAGGTGGACGAGTGGAAGAACCGTCGACGTTTGCGAGATCCGCCGGTGCGGAAGTGGCCGGTGTTGGCGGCTCACTTTGGTCGTCTTCTCCGGATTCCGGTGTTGAACAGTCGTCGTGTGCAGCAGCCCAAGCCTGGATAGGGTTACTTTCCCTCCCTTCATCCAGAACTTCTTCTTCTACGTCGTCCCCGGCCGGGCAACTTTTCGTCATTGGAATCAACAACCCAGTGCCTCGAGGTGCCTTCATTCCAACAGAGTTATGAACGGTAATCCGGGTAGTGTTAGCGGCTGCATTTGACGCAGTTCGACGCGGTACCTTCATGCCAACAGTGGATCTGCTCCTCGTGGAACGACCCTTCCCCCGGCCGGAAGTTCTGCCGCGGGCCGATTTCGTTGCCTGCGCACCGGATCGAGAGGAACGTGCGGTCGGATTGTCCTTCGTTGTGCTTGCGGCCGCGGCTGCGGCGGAGGCCGCTGGGGAAGATGTTGATGATTCATTCCGTTTCGCAGCTCGCGTTCGACGACGGTTGCTTTCTTGGTCCTTGTCCGCCATTTGTCGCGGCCGCGAAGGAATCGGAAGGACGTGCGTGGATGGGCGATGACGCTGGGTTACAGTGTGGCGTGCGTGGAAGGATGTCGGCTCGCGCGGCTGGGTGACGGCGTGTGTGGGCGACGCGGTGTGGCCGGTGAGCAAAGGAGAAATTATTACGCCCGACTCACGTGGCAGAGAGAAAATGGAAAATGGTTCTTTTTGTTTACAGCACTGACCGCCATCCCGCATGGCGCGAACGGTTCTGATTTTCATATTTAGCAGTGCTTTTTACAGTATTATTGTACGACACGCGCTGTAATATACGCCCAAGGGAATCTTTTCTGTAAACGCCTGCAGTATTTA
Organism: Pterothamnion heteromorphum; assembly: GCA_032358295.1. Taxonomy (NCBI): domain Eukaryota; phylum Rhodophyta; class Florideophyceae; order Ceramiales; family Ceramiaceae; genus Pterothamnion; species Pterothamnion heteromorphum. The sequence continues at coordinate 9,499 of JAULBV010193047.1, read as the reverse complement.
TGAACTCCAACGCCTCCCCCCCCCGTTTATCCCACATTTTTACGAAAGTGGGATAAAAGTAATTCCGCATTAACGGCCGTGTCCATGTATCTTTCATGTCTTGTTTTGAACTAACTCACCTTCAAAGAAACGTTGGCGATTAGACCCTTTACACTTACGCATGCCATGAGCTCCCTCAATGTACATAGCCCGAACGTCCCCGCCAAGGTGCACGTATTCTTGAATACGGAGTCCAACTAAACTGAGTACCTTTGAAGTATCTGTAACGTTCCGCATTCCCGTCCGGGTCTTTCGCAAAGGCACGCGGACGCGTGAATGGAAAAGGCAGTTTATAATTCGTATTGTGGTCTGGCTAGGAAGCCGTCGGCCTCGGCATCGGGAAAACCATTCATTGAATGGGTGGTGAATAGTACCATAAAAAATGAACTTGCCCACTGCAGTTCTCAGTCTCTGAGTTCCCTATCCCGCACATGTCGTCGTCTGTTACGTTCCGTGCGTGATATCTCGGCCAGCCTGTTTATCTCCGCATGCTTCAACCTCAATATATCTTTCCTAAGTTGTGTGATTTACTGAATGCAATGGTACAATCGTCTATGCAACCAATCTTCCCGGCCGGGTTCTTCGTACGTTCTGACCTCTTCCCACTTTCTCCGGCAGGACCATAAAGTACGGTATAGCCCCGTCTCTATACACGTCATGATTCCTGGGCTCCATGTCGTACTCTGGTCCGGGCCTCACTATCTGGCCGGGTTGTTATCTATAACATTTTAACCTCACAAACAAACTCGTCTTGTTCTCTATACCATTTTAGACTTCAGCAATTGCCATAAAGTACGTATCGCTCATATCATCCCGCACCGGACCTTCATAACACCATAATATGGGAAGCTCTATCGAGCGTGTCATCTAAAATGTTGCACTATAAGCAATATCCGAACGTGACTGTCTCCCGGCCGGGCCGTTCTTGCATTTCGTGAGAGCTGAACCCGATGCTGCAATGTAAAATGCGGAAGGTATCCCACTGTGTCCTCCGTGCCGGGCTCCTTATCTGAGTCATCCTTCGGCAGTTCTGTAGTACCGAGGTATATCCCGGAACGTTCGTCCTCTGTTCCATTGCGTGCACGCAACCGTTAAACGGAGCACATAAATTCCTTGGCGCTGCGTCCAACCTTCTTGAAGAGGGATTCCTTTTTTTGTATCCCGGCCGGGCCCGTCGTACCTGTTCTGAATGACATTTTCCCAACTTCGAGAATACTCTACACCCTATCGTACGACATATTGGTCAGTGCGCCAGCTGCGTCTAGTCCCTCCAGCATTATCTGCACAAAATGTGGAATAAGACGAAATCTACGAGCCTACTTGCTTCCCCGGCCGGGCCAGGTTAACTGAACTAAAATAAGATTTCTGCGTCCACAGCAGGAATACAGTGCACGGCTACCATTACGGCCCTCGCAAGGCCCGTCCCATGCCTCTTCTCGGACTGCTTCTATCGCACGAAGTACGCCCAATCGCCTGTCGTCCTGTCGTCTATATAGCTTTACTCAATTATTAGCCTTTCTTTAAACATTCCGTAACAGGTCCAGTGCGTATTATTCCTATATTCCGGCACACGTCGAAACCTATTTGATATCGATACAGGCTGCAGTGCTTCTACGTACAGAAAAATAAATCAATTGTATGGAGGCACAGCTGCCAACGTCCATAAAAACTATATAATTTGAAGTTATTGCACAGGGTTAGCTCCAACGTTTGATCCGTGCGGAATACCATTTGTAAAGTCGAGGACTCGACATACGCCGGCTGCTTTCGACGGAATTGCAGTAACCGCCCGTCAGCACTGGAACGTAATATACGCCGTATACGGCCCATCGACGTATTCACCGCACCCCCAAAAGTTTTATGATTTACACATCATCACTACAGTGGCCATTGTGGCCACTGTACGGTAACCGAAAAGAAGTGTCACGTGACTTATTTAAGGGTCCGTTCTGCACAGCTCCAAACATTGTGTTCCACTGCCGTGGTGGATCTTGTCACTGGGCCATACGAGTCACGCCCCTAACTGCTTATTGGTCAGTACTGTACACGTTTCATGTAATCATATACCTGGCCCCCAATTCCCTATCTCCGTACTTCCAAAATCTCCCAAACGCCACGCGGTCGTGCCCTTTTTGTCTTGGGTTGTTTACACATCCCATTTTGGCCAACGTATGTACCTTGAACCTTGCATTCCACGATATCACTGCTGCACGCGAATTGGATGAAAATTGATACAGTAACACGTTCCGCACTGTGAGCCATCAAATCAGAAGCCAATCAACACCTTCCTTTCCCGCGGCCGCGACCCTTCCAACTCAGTGTCTCGTCACCCACGGCCACCCGGGCCCACCAGCGTTGTCAACCCCCTGTGCACCAACACTGTCGTCATTGTTCGCTACTTTCGACGCCCGCATTCAACTCCGAAGGGGCACCTCCGCGCGCCACAGTTCCCGACAGTTCACGCGGCCGCGACCCTTCCTCGTCAGTCTCGGTTCGAGCGCACCGATCGAAACCGTTGCTTCCTTGAACCAACTGTACCGCAAACTCGACTTGAAAGAATCCTTCCAGTGCACTTTCCCAAACCTCGTCTCAACGGAGAAACGTTCATCACGGCTTACCCGATCGACCGCGCGGCCGCGACGTTTCCTCCAGCCCGTCTATTCCCACGGGCCATTACGACTCCGCCATAACGTTGCCGTCTTCCCACCACCATCTTCATTGCTCGTTTCCATCAACTGTTGCAACATCCTCTCCGGGAAAACCGGTACCTCCCGGATCCTCCCCGCGGCCGCGACATCCTCAACTGCAGTTCCGACCGGTTATTCCGACTCCGCCATCTCTGAGTCGTCTCGCCTGCAACATCATCGCTGCCTCTTGCCATCAACTTTCTCAATATTCTATCAAGTACCTCCGATTCGTCCCACAACACCGCCGCCTCCTCGCTTCCGCGACCCTTCGTTCCGAAAGATACCTACCGCCCGACGATCCGGATTTCGCAATCACGTCGCCGTCTGGATTCAGCGATCAATGCGCCGTGTATCCACCACGATCTGCACCGCTCTTTCTGTCTCCATTGACAACGTCTCGTCACCGAACAACGTGCACTACCACCATCCACGTTTCTCAACGCGGCCGCGACGCTTTGTTCTGAGCTTGACTTCATACATCGGGCTGCACATCGCACACATTCGATCTCACGAGTCCTGTTCCGGGGAATGCCCACTACACCATCCCGGCCGGGGCGAGTAAGCGCATCTCATACTCCAAGACGGACAAGTCGAGTTCCATCGAAAGCCTGCAACACTGCAGTGTACTACACCCCGTTCCGGCCACGTTGTCTCCGGTACTCCTGCAATGAAGACATCGAAATCGAAGCGGAAAGTGCCCCCACACGCTGCTGAACTCTTCCACAAGCGATCTTCCAAGCGCACTTCTCACCTGTACGAAGACGTTACTCAACCCAACATTTCAAGTCGGGTCGCCCTTGACAGAGCAAGGGCATTGCTACTGAGCACACCGAATAAGACAAGTGCGGAGGTTATGAGTACTGGAACCGGATCGAACCGCGCAATGCATGCAGAACAGGATCTTCCCGGCCGGGTTCAGGAAACCACCCTGCAATTGGAATCCGCTCTTCCAAGACAGACGAACAGTTGCGGTCCGCAACAGCACGGTCCGCAATCCATCAGTACAGCGGAAGACCCCATCGCCGCTGAACAAGGTTCTCCTCACGTGTCTGAAGATGAAGCACCAGATCCTTCACTTCCTCATGATGACTGTTCTCTTCTCGAGTCATACTTCTGCGAAGAACCAATTCCTCCTGAGAATGAAGGGCAGGATGGACCATCGAACGCGGCCGCGGAGTCCGCAACGGAAGGCAGAACGGAAGACTTGAAGTTGATTCGGAAACGGATGCTGTCCATTGTATCTTGGGATCGTCTACTGGCCTACGCCACCGTCGCCGGCCGGACGTCCTTCACTGCAGATCAGTATGCCATTATGGCGACTGCGATCAACACGGCGAATGGAAAGATTCACTTGCGGACCTACAAGACTGTCCGTTCCAAACTGTGGGATACGCTGCTTCAGCACTGCTTTCCGTTCAGTACGATCTTGCACATGCGGCCGCTACCTCGGTTACAAACATCTCAGAACAAGATCGCAACCTCAAACGCTGGCCTACAAGATCCAAGGGACTGCATAAGACTAGTACTACCGTCGGAATGGGCTAAGTTGGATATCGCAACGTATTCGTTTTACTCTGATGTCTTCGAGAATCCGTTTGTGACGGCCCCCGATCACCTCTCCATTGAAAACGCGCCAATTGTACAGCACAGGGCATGCGCTGTTGGAGCGAAGCTGACTGTTTGGGCTCTGTACAAGGGAGCTATATGCCCATGCGAGGAAGGGGACACAGTCACCTTCCCTTGCGACACTGTACCTTCCAACACGGACGGGAAATCTCCATGCACAGGGTGGACGTTTACCGCAACACCTCATCTCCCGGCCGGATCGAATGCAGGCAACGTGACTTGTGAGATTGGTGGCATGTGGTGCGTCAGTGAACGTACTGCCAGTTCTCCCCCGGATGATTGGAATGACCAAGAAAAGTTTGTGTTCTCGTGTCTGCGGTCGCAAGCACCGAAGTCTCTTCATTCATCTTCGCGTGCATCAAGAGCCGTCAACACTCGTCCCGGCCGGGCACGCACGTCTCATCGCTCAATGCCAGGACCTCCTGCGCAGAGGACTTTCGAGACGTTTGACGTTGACATATACTCAGGAGATGTGTGCGTCTTCCTCCGCCCAGTGTGTACGTCACCTGCACCCACATCTGTGTGCTTGCTCATAGCATCACCGGCACATCACGCTACCGGCGGCCCATCTGAGAGTATTGTCTGGGTATCTGTTGACCATGTTCGGAAGAACAAGAAGTTGCGCAGAATCGCCAAGACGGTTGTGAACCAGCTTCCTACTTGGAACAGAGGGCGAAGACAGCTTCCGGTATTCGATCGCGACGATCGAATTCGGAACAAAGGTTTCCTACCGGACGGGACGCGCTATCTGGTCTACAGGACGGCACTGTATGCGGATGGGTTCAAACAACATAAGTCTTTGTCAGACTCAAGGGCAGTCGGCGGTTGTTACATACTCCCGCTTGGACTGTCAATTGAGAACAGGAGATCTTCCGCGGCCGCGCGAGTCTTGACTCTTACACCTCACGGTCAGTCGTTGAACGACGCACTGAACCTCGTCATAGAAGATATCTTCATGGCTGCAATGAAGGGGATTCATGCCTTCGACCCTTACGGGAGGAACGTCCGTGTTTTTCTGGATCCCGTCTCTCTCTTTGCGGACTATCCAGCTGTGACCGCAGCAACTGACGTCACAGGGCATACCGGTACATCCTTTTGTACATTCTGCACTATGAACCGCCACCGACAAGATCGATGTTCTTCAATTCTGTACTCCACAACGCTGCACAGTCGGAGACTGGGTCTCACACGTTTCGATGAGCGAATGGACGCTCTCAGGTCTGCCCACCCGCCGCACCAAGTTCGAAAGAAGCTTGGCATTCGGTGCACCTCCAACGCGGCCGCGCAAGACCTTCCAATGGTATTTTTGTCCAAGAAGCTTCGGAACTTCAATGAAGGCGTACTGGACGACCGGGGTATCGAAATTGTAAGTGCACAGTTCGATCCATTTCTCAACGCGGCCGCGGCACCTGACCACCTCTTCACTGGGCTCGTCACAGATCTCCTCTTTCTTTGCTTCCATGAACTGGACGGTAACAAACGAAAGAAAGACGTCGAGTTGAAGGTCTTGCATGCTGCGACAACAAATGGATTACCAGTGGAAGGCAAGGTGCTGAAGTGGGATGGTACCTCGTTCGTGGGATTGAGAAGTATCTCAATGACCGGCCGTCTATGTCTTCTGCTCTGTGCTGCACCCATTTTCGAAGAAGAGTTCAATCGATGTGGAAATCAGGTTTTCAAGTTGCCTCAAAAGCTTCAGGACCTGGTCAAGCTTGTGTACCACTGGCCTTCACCAGAGGTCGATGGGGTGCGGGCATCGGAGGTATTCACGGACACCGGCCGGATCACGTACCAAGGAAAGCTCGTGGATGCTGCTACAGCGTACCTCAAGTCATGCAATGCCACAGTACAATCACTTCCGGAACGCGGCCGCGTCTTGGATAAGCCAAACGCCCACCGAGCGTTGGAGGCTTGTATTCTCACTATACCAAACTTTGGTCATGCACAAAATTGTTGCGAGATGATTCTGGAACTCACGCATCGCCGGTTCAAGGGATGGCTTGAACTGAACACTCATCCGGACTCGCATGTGACAGGTATGGAGCGAGCGATAGCACGCGACTGGCTGGGCAGGCTCTATGTACTTTTCCAAACGTGGAAAAAGGGCGACAGTACGGAAACGAGGTGTGCAGAGATTGGACTCCGTGGGCTATTGCTTGGTGTGGAAGGCCTTCACATTGACGAAAGAACCCGGCCGGGGAAGGATCTGCTTGATGAGCTGCGACTGCTATTAGAGGACGCCTTTAGGGAGCCTGTTTTGGGACTTTTGGAGGATTGCGGCCAAGTCAACATTCCATGGGGACGGCACCATGAGTGGGAGGCAACGGGAAGGTTGCATACGCCGGACAATTCGAGTGCTGCGAGGGAAGGCTTCACAATTCTGCGACATTTCTACAATTTGAGGTGCTCAGGGTCTTGTGAAGAGCTCCGAATGTACGGATCCGCCAAGTTCATCGCGAACAGTCGGTTCGGTCGATCGCGACGTGCGTACCCTCATAACACCGTTCGTCCGGGCTGCGCCGTCTCCATCGTGACGCGATCGAATACCCCGGCCGGGTCCATCATTCGATGTGCAGGTATGGATGAGGACAGCCAGCTCTGCGTTTTTGCAGTGTTCGGAATAGTGAAGATGCAAGGTGAGGACAACGTGTGGTGCGTTGTTCGTGAACTTCGACCAAAAGGGAAGGGATTCTCCACTGCTGGCAACCCGACATGTGTGCTACGACTCGGGGGAAGGGTACGGCGGGCTGCTTTAATCCATTGTTGCGATGGAAGTTGCCTCACAGACGGCGAACGTCAGAAAGTCGTGCACAGCGAATCCGTACTGCACGGCGGGGTGTACAGGGTATTGGCGAGGAGGGACGGGTTTCCTCCACATCTGGGGTGATGATAACCACATACATCATGTGGTGCAGTGGTCGTCAGTAGTCGTGTTGTGGTTCCACAGTGTGAAGGACCACTGCAATACAATGAAGAAACCATTAAATGCCTTCTACAATACTACTGCAATTGACACAGAACAGTAGTACGGTATTACGCAACCAATGGTCACTATCACAGAAACCAATACGATATAGAGTGTAAACCACCAAACGTAATATGTCAACCAGCATACATTCTTACGGATACCAATGTTCGGTAAATACATTACTATATAACCGTACATAGTGCACCACAGAACCGTATTAAGGAAACCATACAACGGAGGTACGGCGACCAAGAAACCGTCCAACGTATACCATCATACAATGGAACGTAAACCATTGGGGGAAAAACCGCGCCAACCATTACTTTCACGCTGTAAACCAATAACCACTACAATGACAACCAATATATATCTCATGGTAACCACCGAAATAATCTACGGCAACTATCAATCCGTAGGATGACAACCATGACCCAGAACTGGCCTCACCATCAAACCGTTTAAGCAAACCAATGCAACGCACTTTGCGACCCATGAAACACTATTACTAGATCATTGGAATGCTGTAGCATAACCAATACACGCCAGTACGGCAACCATGAAACCGAAATACGCCAACTATCACATACAGTTTCGGAAACCACTGGACACAGATAACGAAACTAGTAAACCCTATTAACGATACCAAGAGACGTACTTACGGGAAGCATGGAACCGAATTACGCGGACTACCATGTACAAGTTCGGGAACCACCGGACACAGATAACGAAACCAGTAAACTCTACTAACGATACCAATAGACATACTTACGGAAACCATGGCACAGAAATACGGGAAGTATCATGTACAGGTTCGGAAACCACGGGACACAGATAAAGAAACCAAGAAACCGAATTTACGATACTAATAGACGTACTTACGGAAACCATGGAACTGCATTGCGGAGACCATCATACGCTAATAAGGTACCAACACACAGTACTAGCGTAACCAATGTTCGACATAGTATAACCATCGAACACTGTTACGAGCACCACCATATGACAACAATGGTTTCTATAAACCATTAATGTCATATGGTGGTTTAATGGGAACTGCCCTACCATTCTCCAATCGAATACCATTACTTTATATTGGTACCGTACGTAAACATTCAGTGGTTCCCCACCATTATTCTGAGGCTCTTTTACCATGCAGTGCGCGCTCACTGGGTTAACACAGAAAGGAATGCACTGCCCGTTTCTTTAAAAGTACTTCCCGTACTTCTCCAGTTCTCACATGGACTGCAACTCGTACGAGAGCGTGGGCACAAGTTGTGTCAGTCCGGTCACTGCGCACCGTCCGAACTTTTCAAGCAGGTGGTTGATAGATGCTGGTGCAGCCGCGAACACGGAGGACTTTACACTGCCTAGTTCCGTCTTTGGTCTCGTCTTGACAGCGACGACCCGTCCTCAACACGATCGAATGTGTTCGCCCAGGAATATAACCTCACACGCCACATGGCGTACGGTTTGAAACTATTGGATACGTTTATTGCTCGTTTACTTAGGAGTACTTCATTCCAATTGAAGAAGGAATACGTATTCCTTCTTCATGACTATTATGTCGTACGGCTTTAAGGTTTTCGGATACTTTTTCACTTGGTGAACCGGGCAATGTCCACAGTGCCCATTTCTTTAGTACTTCTCGTACTTCTCCAGTTATCACGCGGAGTATTGGATAAGTTATAGTAGAACTAGTAGGACAGACGTTCATGCCACTCCGGTCACTCTAGACCGTCCAAATTCGTTAATCAGCTCTTGTTGATAGAAGGTCGTGCAGCCGCGCAAGCGGAGGAATCTACGCTGATGGGAACAGTCTTTTATGTTGTCTTGACGGCTTTATCAGGGCGTGGCAATTGTTTTCGCCAACTTCATATGCCGTACGGCTTCAAAGCAGTGGACACACACTAAGTCTGTTGCCCTTTACCTTGAAGAGTACTTGTCCAAGAGACAATTATTTTCGCCAAGTTCATATGCCGTACGGCTTCAAAGCAGTGGACACACACTAAGTCTAATACCCTGTAACCTGAACAGTACTTTTCCACACCGGATAAGGACAATAACTCGTACGAGAATGGCGGCCGTCGTTCCTGGGACTCTTCTTTAAAGATCTCGGACATGGACGGGGCCGGGGTACTATCCAGAATACGGAGCAGCCTAGAAGCGCAGTACATACGTT
>JAULBV010192936.1:0-20118 GCA_032358295.1 Pterothamnion heteromorphum | reverse complement strand
TTGGTCGTGCAGTGGTTTCAGCCGTCAGGAGAAGGTGGAGTGTATCGTTCTCCGTACAAGGCGTGCAATACGACTCCTCACGGTACGAAAGTTTCGCCGTGGACCTCAGAAATTAGTCCAGCCACTGTTATTGTCACTTTCGACGGGTTTACGTCTCGTCACCATCTGTCGTCAGAGACGTGCAAGAAAATCCAAGGCAGTATGGACAGTAGCACGTGATGGACGACCGTAGTTGTCAGCTTCAGCCTTTGCAGCCGGGAAACTAGTACAGTGCCCGGAGTCGTGATTTAGTAGTACATATGGGGTAGTTGCAGTACGTTAGAGTAAAGAGTTTCGAGCGTTTTCATGTATATAAGCCCGTGTGCCCCAACCTTTTCTTACACCCCCGTAGGAATGGACGTCCTTCAAGACAATCTGTATTTGCACTGCGTAATGACTTGGTGACCAATTCGTACAATCTGATGTTCGCGCTCTCCGTCGAAGTGAATTCTTTCCGGTCGAAAGATACTCTGAGGCGTAGAAGCCTTCACAGTCACCCATTGTCCAGCCGGGCGTTGATAATTGGTACGAGACCTGCACTATTCTAAGAAGGAAAGCAACGCGGCGCCCTGTCCTTAACTGTACTGTTCAACGCAGTACCGGAAACGCAAAAAAGCTTGGTGCCGTGAGATATACAGCGCAGTCCGGTGTGGATGTGACATGTCAAGGAGACCATTACGGACTCAACTGACATGCTAATGCGCGCCTCTGGAAGAGAGGAGACATGCATGTCGCTCTCAGGTTGTGAAATGCCATATCCTGAGAGCTCGAAGCGGGAGAGCGTTTGGTGCGACGCAAAGTATGTCGAGAAAGGGCGAAGCAATTTGAGGGGGTGACCATGTCGGACGACATGGACGGACACAATTGATAAGAGACCTATTTTGAACGACATCGTACGACAAGTTGACTAGAGAGGAGAACGGAGGCCCGGGGGAGAACACAACAGACGAGAAGAGACCAATTTGGACGACCTCGGACGAAAAGTTGACTAGAGCGGAAAAGGGAGGTGCGTTATACCCCTAGACGCGTATATATAGAGATAGGCAACGACCGAAACGGACAACACGGCTACAGGGACCAACGCAGACAAGGTTTATAGTCAAAGTGACGACCAATGTGCGGCACGGGGGCGTGTAGTCCCAGGCGCCGCTACGCTGTGTATGACGCAATTTTGGGCAGCGATAAAGACGACATTGCGGACGGGTACAGGCGACGATACGCAAAACTTGCGGCGTCTAGGGTCGACATCTTCCTAATAAATGCTAGCGTCGTCTACTTGACCGATGTAGATGTAGAACAAAGGGCGAGCGACGTGAACGAGATTGTACAGTACGACTGGTGTCTTCAAGACACAGAACCGCACTGCATGGTAATTTTCGAAAAACATGATGGAACGCACCATGATTTTTCATGGTACCGTACTACCATACACATCTAAGGAACCACTATGTAAATGGTAGAATAATATCCATCGTACTACCGTTTCACACTTCTGGTACCGTACCATGATATTACATGTTCCACATTGTTCGCAATCATGGTACCGTACCATAGGTTTGACATCCCCTGTACTACTGTTCACGGTAGTACCGTACCACGGGTCTTGGTACTCAATCAACGGTTCTGGGGTGCCCATACGATGGTACCGTACCATGTTATGTGAACTAACTTTGGCTTCTGAAGGATGGTACGGTACCATAACGTACAGGCGACTTAAGTTGGTATTGCATGGTACGGTACTGCGATATAAAAGCCCACGTAAATGTGGATCATGGTACGGTACTACCCAAAACACGTACCAAATGACGTAAGCGGTGGTACGGAACCATGGTTCGCATGCGGGATACGGTTCACGATCCGTAGTACGGTATCAACATATGAATGTTTAATTGCTAATAAGTCATGGTACGGTGCTATAATATTCATATTTCGTACAGTGTGATACGTCGGTACGGTACCATGGATTGTATACTGCACGAGATTTTTATGTTGGTACGGTACTGCGATACAGTGGTAACGTTCCAATGTAATATGTCGTACAGTACTACTATATGCACCCGGAATTGGGAGGACCATAGTACGGTACTACCTTATCCGGTTGTGCAGTATGGCACAAGGTGATACAAACCGTAGTACGGTACCTCTACCCTCATTATTAAACGGTAGGTAACGGTCGACTGGAACAATGGTACCGTACTGCGAAACACAGTAAAGGGACGTTGGGAACCATTGTACCGTACCGTGAATCACAATTACGGGACGTTGGGAACCATTGTACGGTACTACGGATTACCGATGTACGTTGCCTCATACACGATGGTACGGTACCACCATTCGATATGTGGCCAGGGTATGTTACACAATGGTACGGTACCAACACGTCCAATGACGGGACTATGAAAAAGCATTGTACCGTACCATGCATTTAATCGATGCAGGACGTATAGGAATCACCGATTTGTGGTACGGTTCCACCATTCCGCAGTGGTATCTTTCCACCATCGTCATTAATCCAGACATGTCAGCCTAGATGAGGAGGATATCCATCCATCCTGGACAATACTGTGTACACTCCACCGTGCTCTGCAGCTCTGCTGTGCGTGGCTTTGTTGTTTGCCCTTTGGAAACCACATGCGTCGTCACAAACATGAACCAGGCCCACACGACGTACGCTTCGACCTAGTTCCAACATCATGAATGTTGAAGTATCAGCTCTAAACCCAGCGCTCACCTCCACCATCGGTCTCACAACAGCCCATACTGGGCGATCTCCGACGAGAAAGAAATGAAGAGTCACGAAGAACATCAGCCGGCCGGCGCCACATTCCATTGCAGGGATTAATTCCCACGCAGACAGTGCTCCGTTCTGCACCAAGGCGGAAACGGCGTGTCCTAGGCGCAACGTGCCATGTGCATAACCTCTTCCGCGTCCGCCATACTGATCCATCGCAACATACTTGGCGGACTTGAAACAGGTAATCGTGGCGGGAATGGGCGTACCGAGTCTGTCGAAGTACATCCGTAGTTGACGTTCACCTTCCTTCGCTGGAGTCCGACGTGTGCCACTTGTGTCACGAAGGGCAGGTTGCCATTCGAATTTCACCCGCCAGGGATAGTTGACATATCCGCAGTCTCGCAACTGAGAGAGAACAGGCTCCCTGAAAGTATCTTTCAATGCATCCCTGAACTTCTCAGAGAACTCTGCACCCGGCCGGGAATTTGCATCGAAGTTTAGTCTCTCTGGTCCCAGTAGGAGGCGACGAAGACCAACTTCTGCACACATACGCTCTTGCCGTGACCCGTTCTCCCAGATCTGATACAGACTGTACAGTCGACCCAACCAATCCCGGCCTAAAGCAGTTTCAACAGCGGAGAGATGGGAGTCGTAATGAGTGTTGCGCTGTAGCCATTCCTTGAGAACACGATGTACCATTTCCAGTACCATCTCGGAGCAGTTTTTTGCGTGTCCAAAATTAGGAATAGTGTGCACGCACAACTCAATCGCACGGTGAGCGTTTAGCTTGTCGAGTACCTTCGCACATTGTCCGTGAACGGAGATGGCGTTATCGGCGGAAGACATGAATCGATCTGCAAGAGAGCTCAATGACGCGTAGTACGCAAGCCGGCCGACATCATCTTATATGACAGTATCCTTACCATCTGCTTCCAATGAGGGCCACGAATACACACGAGCCACGAGATCCTGCAGCTTCTTCGGCAACAGGAAGCTTTCATCCTGGCACAGTTCAAATTGTAATTTGAACACTGGCGCTGCGCAAAGCAGAACGCAAATGAGGGAAGACATTGTCAGACTCAACAACCCACCGCACTTTCCCGCTTTGTCCCATTTCAAGATGTTACCCCGGACGGGAAGGCCATTTTCCGTTGCACAAGTCACGATTTGTAACTCGATTTCACCTCTCCGCTCGTCCGTCGGGAGGAGTTCGAAACAAAACGTGAGGACGTTCTTTGTGAGCCCCGTCAAGAGGTGATCTGGAACTGCGGCCGCACTGAGACTTGAATCAAATATGGCGCTGTGCACTTGGTCACCGGTATCCGTCATTGGTAAGTCCGTTAAGCTCTTCAGCTTTTCCGAGAGCCTCACGGATGGAAGGGAACTGGCGGCCGCCTTACTTGAACACCGCATTCCCAACGATCGGCGAAGTGTAATATCTGGTGTGGCCGATCTGATTGCATCCATGCGTTCGTCAAACCGCATGTAGCCGAACCGTCTGGAATGTGCAGTCGTGGTGTACACTATCTCCGACCGGAGCGTAGAGCGATGCCGCTTAACCGTACATAACGAGCAGAACGTATTCGCCGTGTGACCCATGAGATCGGCTGTCGCCGTCACGGCAGGATAATCGCCGAAGAAAGCGACAGTGTCGATGAATACTCGAACAGATCTCCCGTACGCATCGGTAGCCTGCACACCATACGTGGCCGCGTTGACTAGATCATCGATGATGAGATTCATTACGTGGTTCAGTGACTGCCCATGTGGTGCAAGGGTCAGGATTCTCGCGGCCGCGGGTGATCTCCTGGTCTCCGAAGATAAGCCGATAGGCATCATATAGCATCCGCCCACAGATCTGTTGTCCGACAGTGACTTGAACTGCTTGAACCCATCCGCATATAATTCAATGCGATACACGAGGAATGGGGACCCGTCCGGGAGAAAACCTTTGTTGGACGTTGGGCGGTCTGTGCCCATCGTTGGTGCGCTTCGTTTTCCACATCGCCACACTGGTAATCGGCATACTGTGACAGTACCCAACGTATTGCAATGCACGGCCGTGTCTCCAAGACTGCTCTTATCTATCCAGAGTAGTCGCTCTGCAGATCTTCCGTTTCCGTTTCGAATGAGGGACCCCACGAATAAGCATAACATGTCCGGGTGAGACGTGTTTTCTTCCGGCCGGATGATAACGCAAATATCCCCTGGATAAACTTCCACGCGGTGCTCATGCACCACCTCCGGATACGTTCTTTGCATTCTAGGTGGTCAGTGGCCACTCACGATCTGTCTTGCGTTACCCCCACTCGACATGTCCTGAGGTGGAGCAGGTGTACTCGATGGAAAAGATCCGAACGTAGACTTTTGCAACAATCGGAATAGTGTCCGCTCATGTTCCGTCCAAGTCGCAAACCCGGGCGGTGACCTCCGGGACTGACTCACATCGGACTGAACGCACCACATTCCTGTTAGGACACCGCCAATGAAAACTTCTCGAGACCCGGCCGGGCGAGTGACATCTGTGCTGAGAACCCAACCTTGATCTGAGAATGGATCTGGTCCACGAATTCTTGGCTTCGATATGCACGGGAAGCTTATGCGGTCGCCCAACTCTGCTGGGCATACAGCCCCCTTATACGTCGTCCACACAGTGTAGTCCACCCCAACTACAGACGGCCGTCGTTGAATGATTGGACTGTTCTCGATGCCCATGAAAGAAGGATCCGACCTGGACGGGTGCTCGTACACATCGGCGTAGAACGGGAGATGGCAAACGTCTAATTTGACCCACGCTGAAGGATACACCATGCGGACGCAATCCAGTACATTCCGAAGTCCTGCGTTAGTTGTTGTCGTCCGGGAGTTGGAGGAAATTGAGGAAGGAGGGCGCATCCCGTCACGGATATGAATCAATTCTGAGTGGGGGTAGCAATGTTTCACCATGTGCGACGATAACGTCTGTCGTACCGTCTTGTACGTGTGCATTCGGACGTTACCACTTGCGGTGTGAATCGCGGCCGCGAATAAGTCGTACTGCGCCGCAGTGAACCTTGTGCGTCCGGCAATACAGATGTAACTGAGCATGCGGTCCCAGCTCAGCAGTTTTCGAAGTCTTCTCTCAGCGATAACAATATTCGCCAAACTTGGTTGCGATCTTCGCAGTTGCACTTCGTCGAACTCTCCATGGGTACCGGCGGCCGCCTCTTCAGTTTCAATCGAACCTTCTTCAACTTGCTCTCCGATACCGAGTGAATGAAGTGGATAATAGGAACATTCCAACCCGTCTCCGTCGTCATCGAGGACCGCACCGTACAGTTCTCGGTGATCCTCCAGTCCTGGTGAACAGTCCTGTTGTGCTTCTTCATGCCCGTCTGAATTGACTTGATGCACTGTCTGCGGCGTACTCATGCCGGCCGGCTGGATGTCTTCTGCACTTTCGATTACCTGTTCGTGTGATGAGGGATGTGCGGCAGATGGCGTCGCGTGACCACGCCTTCCCATCTTACGAGCGGATTCGTCATGATCCAAAAGGTCGGAGAGACGACGAGTTCTTTCCAGATCCCTTTCCATGTCCGCCTTCGTTGTTGTGCCCAACGCTCTGGCCCGTACAGTCCGCCTGGGGAAGTTCGACAGAGATGAGTGCCGAAAAGATGAACGCCGTCTCTTGTCAATGCGATTGTGCGGCCCGCCATTCTTTCCGGACATGATGAAACACGTACTGCGTCATGCACGACACACTCGCGGCAGCGATTAGAGTTCTCCAGATGACAATTCACTCTGCTCCGGAATGCTGGTGCCGTCAGGGATACGAGCGCGCCAAGTCAAGCCAGGTTGGGTTCTGCGTCAGTCGCGGCCACTTTATAAGGAGGCTGGGTTGGTCGTGCTTGCGTCAGTCGCGGCCGCGTGATACGGAGACTGGGTTGGTCGTGCTTCCGTCAGTCGCGGCCGCGATATTTGGAGGATGCCTTGGTCGTGGTTGTCATACGACGTACCGTACAATAACTGTGTCCAGTGACGAGGGAAGGTGGATAACGAGAGCCAGATGTCGTTACTGTGCGAACGGGTGCGAAGTAGTTCGCAATGAGGGTGAATGGTCGAGCGGATGGTGCCGGAGCGGACGCGGGCGGGGAACGGGTTTCACGCGGAAAGGGCTGGAAGTGAAACGAGAGCGGAGTGAATTTAAAATACGGCGCAGCATGAGAGGTGAATTGGGGGGCACCGCATGACGCGGCAATGGCAAGGGAGTATGAACAAACGAGATGAAAAGAAATGACTAATTTTTGAATTGGCTAAGTGGTTGGAAATATTGGAAATATGGCTTTCGTCAATAAGTATTTTACAACTCAATATCCAATTCTATTCGTAAAATAATACAGGCATGAATAAACGGCGGACGGCACGAATGAAGTTTATGGTGCGGAACGTTGTGGAGAGGAAGTACAATTTGGGCATTGCGGGAGACGAATTGGACATAGCAGGCAGCGACATGGAGCGGCGTGTGGGTAAACCAGAGGAAGACTGCGCGGCCGCGTGGAGGTTGCTGTCTCGAAGTGGAAACGTCGGGAAGGAATTGCACCAGCCCGTTCGCGAAGGGACGGAGGCATGGAACGCGAATTGTCCGAGTCATCAGCGGGAGACGTGCGCCTCAACTTATCGTCCGTAATCAGTCCGTACGCGCTGCTGGCCACAGTACTATGCGTTGTCCCGCTTGCACAGTCCAATCGTACTGGCGCGGCCGCTACCAGACGTTGAAGTCCTTCGGCCGGGGGTAACTCTTCACTGGTCTGTTGTGACTGCGCTCCGTCATGTTCGTGGCCAGGGTCAAGGCGTGAACCTCCACTAAGTTGGCGATACCGTACGTTGACGAAATACAGCGCGGCCGCGTGTGTGTCTGAGATGTCCTGCAGCGGCACGCCCGGCACGGAACGAAAGCAAAACTCCCCTTGCCGTTGTCAGATGGATACGTTACTTGCGTGTAATGGCTCATGCACGGCCACGCGTGGCGCGTCGCGTGTTTGAAGTTGATAAGATGGTGAGGAAAGAAATCCGGCCGGTCAGTACGGATGGGTGGAGAGGTACCGCACGCACGCACAGAAGAACCGTCCGTTGTTGATCTGAGCGATAATGACGGCGTCATGGAGCATGTGAGAACTTGGAGGTGTTGCGTCGAGGAAGGGCTGTGTTGAAGTTGGCACCAACCGGAGCCGGAGCATACAAGCGAAATGGATGCAACGGCGTGCCGTGATGGTTAACAGGTTACTGTATCAGGCCCGGTGGAGTTCAAAGCTTTCCGGGCCTTGACGTTTTGGCTTCATTGGACGTGAGCGCACACACGTGTCCGGATATGTACGGGAGGTGTGCGAGCCATCCATTTCCGGAGTGATTGTGACACGTGTTCTGCGCGCATGTGTTTTAACTGTGACAGCCAATGAACAAGGGTAATATTTGCAACACGTGTTCGGCATCTCTTGAATTATGTTTCCACCGGGCCCAACCACATGATAGCCGTGCACGGGTTACTTCATTTCGGCGTTTCGTCCCTTCACTTCACTCCCGTCCGCGGCCGCAGTTTTTCTTCCCGCTTGTCCAACTCGGTCCTTCTCCCGGCGTCGCCGTGCGTATCGTGTTCATCGCTCTCTCCTTGTTCTTCTTACGTCAACGTCGACCGTCCGACCTCTGTGCTCATGCGTGATGGCCTCAGATCTTCCGCCAGTATCTGCACGTTCCCGACACACGGGCACAAGCGACAATGTTCAGAAAGAAGCCCCTTCCCTGCCGACGATGTCATCGCTGACGTCCGTGTCAGGTCACGAGCCGGTCAAGAAAGCGTCGGCCTCGTCAAGTTCTCCTGCTGTTGATCATGTAAGCGTTCCAACCATCGCGGCCGCGGAACATGACGGTGACAAAAACGGACGGATCGCGGTCGCGCCCAACTCGACGTGCAATGCGATGAAGACGCCGGCCTCCGTTGCGGTGCCCGCCCAAGTTGCGACAGGAGCAAGCCAGAAGATGGCGGCTGTACTCAAGGACGGGGCTCAGGCCAACACCACGCCGGACATGAGCATCAAGCCGGCCTGTGCTGCAGTGCCCGTTCCCGGCGCGACGCCCAACGATGGCCAGATCCCGGCCGGGCTCGAAGGCACGCCGGAAGTCACGAAGATGCCGCAGATCGCAGTTCCTCTCGATGCCATGCACGGCACCTCTACGATGGCCTTCAGGACCAAGACGGCCGCCCCCGCTGGGGTCAAAGCATCCGCCGCTGGTGATAAGAATGGACGGATCGCGGCCGCGCCTGACTCGACGGGCAATGCGATGAAGACGCCGGCCTCCGTTGCCGTGCCCGCCCAAGTTGCGACAGGAGCAAGCCGGAAGATGGCGGCTGTACTCAAGGACGGGGCTCAGGCCTCCACGACGCCGAACAACAGCACCAAACCGGCATGTGCTGTAGTGGCGCTTCCCGCGGCGTCGCATCGTACTGGCCAGATCCCGGCCGGGCTGGACGGCATGCCGGAAGTCACGAACAGGCCGCAGATCGCGGTCGCTCCCAATGCCAAGCCCGGTACATCCCAGACGGCTGCCTCCGCTGCCGTCATTGCCTCACTGGACACCGCTGCGACACAAGGACCCGAGAAGATCGCGGTTGCGCTGGACGAAGCGCTTGACAGGAACGGTGGGATCCAGACCGTACTTGACTCCACGATGGACGGTACCATCCCACCCACCTCTGCACTGAATACCATGGACACACCGCGCGCAGCCTCTGCTTCCGTGCCCACCCGCGCTGCACCTGACAAGAACCGTCAAGTCGCGGCCGCGTCAAACGAAGGTAAGAAGGATACCGTCTCCACCACACCGAGGCCGGCATTGCGGTCGGTTCTGCCTTCTACACGCCCAGGTCGCTCGTCGAATAAGCAGCCTCCTGCACCACAGACCTATGACGGAGCAGGGTTGCCTCGCATACCTCGACGACATGTGAATCCTGCTGGTTCGTCTGCGGACCATGCTGTTCGTCGTGAAACTCCAGCTGGTTCCGCGGCGGATCATGCCCGCCGGCAGCAAACTCCGGCCGGATCAGGTCCTCAACTTGCCGTTGAATCACAGCCTCAAACTCCGGCCGGATCAGCAGCTCAACATTCTGCTCGAAACTTGCCCCGGACTGGGTCGTCTTCGATGCAGGCGGTTCGCCTCCGTAGTGGTGACGAGGAGCCTGCGGGTGTGCGACCACAGCACCTCATTGCCCATCGTCCGGTCACGAGCAGGTACTCGTGTGCTCCGGGGTTGGATCGCAGCTGGCCAGGGAGCGACGAGCGGCGGATCGATGCCATTCGATTGACTGGCCATCACTGGTGGGACATCAGCGCGTTGGGCGGTCTACCTTACGCATATTTCGTCTTGACCGGAGGAGACGTCCGGCCGGATATATTGCGTTTCAGAGAGCGGTCCGCGATGAAGGGAGAATCATCGGCTAAGGACGCATGGTACCGCTTTGCGAATCAGCACTGGTGGTTTATCATTCCTAAGTCGTTGCGTACTTCACGCACGTTCGCCCGAGATGAAATGGAAGCGTTGTATGTCGACCACATGCACGCATTCTTCCATGAGGCGATCGCAGTTGGGCATAATTTTGCTGTGACTGATATGCCTATGTACACTACAGGGGATCCGCTGGTGAGCAGATGGTGGAATCGGCCGAGTATCGCCGGAATGTTCGTCACGGAGGCTGAGTGGAGAGTGGTATACGGGATAATGGCGCCGGCTGACTCCGAGGACGTCGACCTCCATCCCAACTTCTTGGAAAAGCTGAGGGGAACGTATCCACGAACTCCCGAGTGGTTCAAGGAGGAATATTTCCCGTCCGGGGTCCCGTGTCCTCTACCACCGGTAATATTCTATTACCACACGGAGATATTGAGAGCTCTCTCTCCCAGTGACTGTCGCATGTGGGCCCGGTTAATTTAAGTGGAGTTCGCTTTGCTCTACTCGGCAGCATGGTGGCACGAAGCTTCAAGGGGACACCGCGCGTTCATTCTCCAGCAGGAAACAGTTGACTGGCTGTACGAGCGTATCGGAGACCTCGTCATCGATCCGGACTGTCCGTTGAGCCCGGCCGGGTGTACGACCATGACATGGGTCGCTTACAGGATGCTGGATGCGCTCCGTGCACCACTGCAGTGCCGAAATACCCTTCGGTTCCCAGGAACCAGCCTTAGACCTTCGCAGTATATCTGGTCGGAGAAGAGCACAGGTTTTGTTAACCTCAATGAGGTTGGCGGCCGCTGTTTCTTCCGTACTGCAAGCGACGACAGGATCAGAGAACATGGAGTCCGGCGAGACGAATGGGGCGAACAGCCTAGGATCAACAGGCGGAGGCCGCGGCCTGAGCCGGAGCGTGGTTCCGGCGATCAGCTCGCAGATGAGACACGGTTCGAGGCACGAAGGCGTCACTCTTCACCTCGTCCTCGTGCGATGAGCCCGCAACATCACCAGGCACGGACACCGCGCCTTGACATAAGCCCGCCGCGCCGCCGTGACGTGAGCCCGCCGCGCCGCCGTGAGGTGAGCCCGCCGCGCCGCCGTGACATCAGCCCCACGCGTCGCCGCTGCATGAGCCCGCCACGTCGGTGCGGTATGAGCCCGCCGCGTCGCCCCGCCATGAGTCCTCCTCGTCGCCACGGTACGAGCCCTCCGCCTCGCCAGGAAGGACGTACATGTCCGAATGAAGCCGACAGGGCAGGTCGATCTCGCAGAGTGTACCGCGGTTACGAGCCTTCTGCGCACGGCGTGGAGGAGCTCACTCTGGAGCAGTGGAGAACAAGGTACGAACCGAATCAGGCTGCGTACCGTGATTGTAGGTACAATTTCAACCCGGAACCTATAAGACGCCGGCCGGCTCAACCACGCCTCCTACTTCCAGCCCGTCAGGTCTATGCACGCCGGCATATACCCGGTGGCCGCATCCCGAAGCCAAAAATGTCGCGCACGGAGGCTGATCGGCTGTACATGACTGAGTTGTTCGGCTACAACAGAGATCGGCGCCTGCAGCGAGATGGTTCAGCATGTTCCGACGACGACCCTGCGGAGGAGGGCGACGGAGATAACGATAGGGAAGATGAAGAAGAGCATGGCGGCCGCCGGCGTGACAATCCTCGCGGTGGAAACCAGGACAAGAGAGCTTGAAGTACTTGAAGTAGTTGTGTCGATCACGTTGTTCAATAAAGTGTGCCGTCGTGGCCATCGTGACTTCAAAACCAAACCGTGCGCGGCCGCGGCAGTCTTTGCTTCTCTCCAACGCTGAGTAATCTTGCGTTACAGTTACATGCTCAGCCCTGCTGACGATCGTGGCATTATTGCCAGACCGAGCGCGGCCGCGACACTGTTCACTCCGGGCATGCGGAGATCGCCTGCCGTTCCGCGGTGTACCTTGCACTGCATACTGGTCAATTGAGCGCAACGTATTATCGCGAAGACGGTTTGTGCTGGTGAAGGGGGCGGAGCAGAATCGTTGAGGCGGAGGCAATAATACGAAGTAGGTGGCGCTGTCGTAAGGAGTCCCGCTACACAAGCACATAACAACGGTCAGAATGGAGTGGTACTACTTCATACCCACGTTGGGTACAGATTTGGCAGATCATTGCCGGCCGGCTACTTATAAAGTATGGATCATGTACAGCTCGGGACTTACAACTGTTCATGAAAGAGTTAGTGAGGGTGAAGGGGTTGGTGTTCCGAAGGTCCGCGGCCGCAACTGCACCAGGTCATGAGATAATCTCATAATCAAACGACAGGCACTGTGAAAGTACTAAGAAGTGCGGCGGCCAGCAGTTGGGAAACCGGGACAGGGCCCATTCCTCGGTACAGAGGTTCTGTGACTAAGGGCCACAGTGCTTCAGTGACTAATTTCCGCGGCCGCGAATGCATCACATCATCTGAGACGCAGTGCGTCGTCGTGGCGTGTGGGCCAGTCCGGGACGCAGGCCGCAGTGAAGAATATTACGCATCAGTCGTACTGCATTCACGCAGCTGGGGCTACGACGGTGTGAGAGATGAGGACAAGGACGCGTCGTCTTCCTGTACAAATTTAATAGTTGCCACGGAATAAAACAAAGTTATTCCTGATATACAACGAGGCCCGTGCCGGCAGGCTGGTATTGGAACAGAGTGGGTACCGCATTGTCACCTAACCACCCACCGCTACTAGGGCTCGTATTCGATCACAGCGGGTGCAGGTAGTGGCAGCTCACGCAGTGCGTGTGACGTGCACCTGTGCGCGGGGCAGGGACGGGAGGTTTGTAGGTTTACGAGCTCATTGACCAGCCATGGCAGCAGAGAGGTGTGACGTGGAAATGTGCACAGGCGTGTGCCCGGATGGTTAATCTCCGGCGGGATATGGGCCCGGGCCCGGGCGTCTGACCACGTCAGTCTAGGTCGTAATGTAAAATCTGAACCAGTTCTTACAGTGACGTGTGCCTTGTACTTTAAAAGAAACTCCATTGGCTGCTCCGTATTTAATCTCCCTTTCTGAGGTGCACATACACTGCCGTGCTGAATTACTGGAAGTACTTCGGCCAGTAATTACTGGCCGAAGTACTTCCAGCTACGACAGCGCTTAAGCGCTGTCGTAGCCCGACACCACCCGATGCTGCCCGCTATCCGCCAATTACAGCAACCGCAGAGGAAAATATCCGCTACACTTTACAGTTGCTGTGTTCCAGTCCCTATTGGAACGTTGTTAGTCTGCACGGCACTTGCGCACGTCATTGCTCCTGACAAGGACGTCGTGCAATATACTTGCAACAGCATGCAGCCAGCCGAGCCCAGAGCACGGAGGGGGCCAATCACATATACAGTCGCAAATGTAGTACTGTACACAGCAGGAGTCGCCCAAATTTTCAGCGCCGACCCACAACCCACGCAGCCAATACAAACAGTCAGCACGATATGCTCCGGCACGATGAACAGTAGCAGCAGCCGAGATCATCCTGTATTGAGCCACCGCCTGCGCTGCGACTGGCTGTTGCGCTCTTCACCGGCTCCTCACTCGCTGCGCGGAAACGTCCCAAACCTGGTGCCCGCCGCCTCCGACAGTACCAGAGCCGGACTGCCACGTATCGTGATATCGATTAAATGAATGAGGTTGTACCGCGCCACCCTGCTTTACTAATACTTTCGAGTAGGCGGCGCATTGGGCGCCACACCCGCCGTTCATTGGAGCCTGGCCCACAGCAATGAACGGCGTCTTTCTTCCGCCTTCCCACGACGAAGGTTTCTCGCACCCAGTCGTTTCTCCCTCCCGGCCTTCCACCCCAACAGCTTCGCGCACACCTCTGTCCCGGCCTCGGGGTGGGGGATGGCGCTGCCGCTTTTGCTGTAATAGTATGCCTGAACAGTACATTTTATTGTGACCATTGTGAGCAGTACAGTGTACTGCCTGTTGCGTGCAGCACAGTCACACGGCGCTGCGGCAATGAGACTCCTTTATTAACACATTGAATCAATCGCGGAGGGGAGGGCGCGCACTGCATGGTCATTGTGGGTATCGAATCATGGTGCCCCCCATGGTTTTCATGGTTGCCGTACCGTGTATTTTCATAGTACCGGACCATGCATCAGGCATGGTGCATTAACCATGTTCCATGCATATATATATATATACAGTACGGTATCATGAATGAGGCACCGTCCGTCCTATGCTTAAGAAGCATCAATTTTCATGGGGAAATATGTGAATACATGGTTTTCATGGTTCACCCCGTGGACATGCATGGTACTGTGCGGTATTTTCGTGGGTTACGAACGTCATGTCCGGATCCGTACAGTGACATGTATGGTGCCCCACCATGCCGTAAGGCATGTCACACCGTGCTTATACATGGTCCGGTACCGTGTCGTACTCAAGAACCGCACCATGGCTACCATAGCCATATACCATGCCACAGCATGATACGTGCCCATGACAGTCATGGTGCGAGACTATGGTTGTGGTCAGAAATCCTTGGTGTCTGTTCATCATACACGCGATACACGTTGCATTTGAACCATGAAGTGCAATGGGTTGTAATGGATTTATTCATAATGTACGCACCATGGTGCAATATGGTGCGAAACCATGATACGTTCCGTACACGTGTTAAACAAAACCATGAATCGGGTATGGTGCGAACTGTGCAGAAATATAGTACGAGTTCTGTAATGCAACACCGTACGCGACTGCGAATGTTCAGGCTACACGTGTTACGATGACCATGAATTTGGAATACGGTAAACTTTATATATGGTCACGGTACGACACCGATGTGTATGATGGTGCGGTACCGTGGTTTCCGTGGTGCTGAAAAGTGTAGTATGACCGCTAACACCGCTAACAGATCACACGTGTCAATTTTCTGAATCCCAACCGTGGTGTCGTACCATGATATATAATGTACATGTATACTAGTTCCTTCCTGGTATCATGGTGCATGCAGTGATTCTTGACCCGTGAGAATCTTGTGCGCACCTTTTTAGCACAAATGTTGCACCCAGCCGTCATCCCATGTGTGGTGGGTACCCCTGTTCCCTGGACCACACCTCAAAGAGCCCCCCTCCAAATACATCTGAACTATGTCGAGCCTTGTTCGCGCGGACCTCATATTCACAGCCGGAATCGCAAAGATGTGCAAGCCCGATTTGGCGGACCCTGGCAGTCAACTCGAGTACAACGCAGACCGCTCCTTCCCTCGTGAAACCTTCACCGCGCGGTGTAACATTCTTAGTCATCTCCTTGGCGATTGCCCAGACACTCCTGTCTGCTGCGGTGACCAACGCGAATACTCCGAAGAACCTTAGCGCTCCGTTGCCCAGATCTGCCTGCTGCACGACACCTTGTACATCCTGGTCTCCAGAAACCACAGATACGCGGCATCCTTGTCGAACGGTGTTGTGCTTGAATCCTCGCTTACGACCCTCAAATACATCTGTGTGTATCAATTGCGAGGTGTTGTACATGTCGAAGGTGCTCGATTGACCAATGCGCACGCCGTACAGCTGACGAAGAATTCGTAGACCGTCTCGCACCACACCACTGTGCGGTCCTCCAGTAAGAACATCGGTCTTCACTTTTTCTGCTACCTCCCACCCAACATGCCGCGCGGCTGGGTGTGTGATGTGCCCGCATTCCTTCATCATGGACAGTACTGCTTCTTGAAGAGATACATTCAAAGATTGTCGGAAGTCCGATCTGAACTGCACTGCCTCCTCACTCCTTTCGTCAAGCACCACTCCTTCCCAGCCGAGGAATAGCCTGCGCAGGCCCAACTCCGCACATGCCCTGTCTTCACTGTCTCCTTTCGACATACACTGGTACAAAGAGTACACTCTCCCCAGCCAGTCCCTTGTGAGCGCGCGCTCGACAGCTGTGATGTGGGAAGTGGGATGAGTGTTTTTTTCGAGCCATTCCTTGAATACTCGGTGCATCATCTCCAGCACCATTTCGGAGCAGTTGCGTGCATGGCCAAAGTTGGGCACGGTATGCACTGCGAGCTCGATTGCCCGATGAGCATTGGGCTTGTCTAATACAGCCCCTGCCTCCTCATCCTTCTGCAGGACATCTTCACACGAAGACATGAAGTTCTCTGCGGACTTCAGTAAGCCGGCATAGTATTGCAACGTTTCCTTCCCTGTGTCGGAATATTCACAGTCGAACGCGGGAGCCGCACACAACAGCACGCACATGAACGATGACATGGTCTGGCTCATTAGGCCAGCGTACCCGCGCCCCTTATCCCATCTTAGTATGTGTCCAGTGAGCGGAAGTCCGTTCTCCCTGGCGGTACTTCCAATTCTCACTTCAAGAGCCGCGCGGCGTTGTCGTTACTTACTGCGTTGAATGACACAGACAGAACGTTTTTGATGAGGCCGTTGATAAGGTGATCCGGCACCGCAGCGCAGCTCAAGGACGATTCGAACATGGCCGGCGTTGGTGAAGAACTCGCATTCAAGTCGGCCGCGCGGCTAAGCATGTCAGAAAGAAGTACCAAAGGAAGATCTTTGCTTTCCTCTTCGCTCGACTTCTTCATTCCGAGAGACCTGTACACCTCTGCAGGCAGGTTTGCGCGTCGTAATTCACTTAGACGCGCGTCTGTTCTCATGAAACCCAGCCTTCTGCAGTGGTTCATTTTCATTCCAAGTATCTTTGACGCACCTGGCGCGTGCCGTTTCCGAATAGTGCAGTGCGTGCAAAAGGAGTTTCCGTTATGGCCGATGGTATCCGTACACAGTGCCACCGCCGGGTAGTCTCCGAAGAACGAAACAGGATCAAGAAAGATGCGCACGCTTCTCCCGAACGGGTCCATACCGTCCACTCCCCTTGTTGCCGCGCGGCAGATTTCTTCCATCACAAGATTCATCACATTGTTATGGCTTACCTGGCTGGATGCCAAAGTTAGAACGCGGGGAGCTCCCGACCCCCTGCGACTGTCGACAGACAAGCCGAGGGGCATCATGTAACAGCCCCCCACAGATCGCGTATCTCGCTGTGCCTTGGTCTGCTTAAAGCCGTCCATGTACAACGCAAATCGGCACACGACGAAACGGGAGCCGT
Organism: Pterothamnion heteromorphum; assembly: GCA_032358295.1. NCBI lineage: Eukaryota > Rhodophyta > Florideophyceae > Ceramiales > Ceramiaceae > Pterothamnion > Pterothamnion heteromorphum. The sequence goes on along the minus strand of JAULBV010192936.1, from coordinate 2,764 downwards.
CTGGGAGGAATCCTTGGTTCTTCTGCCGACCGAACTGGTAACCACCGCGCGGTGCTTGCTCACTCCTGCCGGCAATCCAGATCGGTAAGTCCGTGACATTGGCTGTTCCAATGTGTGACAGTCGACGTTGACGGCTTTCTGCACTCACCCAAACCAGACGCTCTGCGGATTCACCCCGGCCGCCTCGGACGAGAGAAGCGATGAGGACGCAGCGCTCAGAGCTGGTTCCTGCTTCTGGGCTTGCACATCTGATTAGGACACAGACGTCACCTGGATGAAGAATTACAGGACGCGCGTCCTCCCCACGAACAGTCCTTGCCTCGCTTGGATCCGTAACAGTTGACAAGAGGTTGTAAATAGTACGCTCGGTGGATGTCCAATGCTGTGCTTCACTCGGCTCCACGTCTGAATCTGGGGAGTCGCACTGAACCAACCAACACCCGGCATACACACCCCGTACCTTGGCTCGTTCCGATTCCCGGTCACCATCAGGTGCAGCGCGCGCTGTCCACTTCTCACGTAGCAAGTCGGCTTGGGTGGCGAACGTCGGAAGAGCAGCGCAAGGGAAGAGGACTGTGTCGCCCATTGATACCACACACGGTACGCCGTTATACAATGCCCACAACGAAGTCTGTCGTCCGATGAATGGCGCGCGCCTTTGCACGATCGGAGCCCTCTCGATAGTCAAGAAAGATGGATCGTTGCGCGACGGATGTCTGAATACATCAGCGTAGAATCCATACGTGCACACATCGGTTCTGGCCCATTCAGACGGCTTAACAACACGGACGCATGCCTGCGCGGGTTGTTCTCCTGCGTTCTCTGTCATGACAGTCTTGACAGTGGCACCTCCTCGCGGTCTACCTATCTCCCCCACGAACAAAACAGAACTCCGCGGGTAGGCCCAGTTCCCCAGAAACTTATTCATCTGGCGTCGCACGGTTTTGTAAGTATGCATCGCGTTAGTGGCGCCCGCCGTCTGCACGGCTGTCGTGAGAATGCTGTACTGCTCCGCTGAAAAGGGCGCGCGCCCACATACTGATAGAAGTCCCAACATCTTCTCCCACGACAGCAGCGCCCGTTGCCGCCGCTTAATGAGAGAAAGCCGACCTGAGTCGGCTGGTGCCTCCATGACCGGTGGTGCTTCCAGGCTGAACTGATCACGTGTCGCATCCCATTCCCCTTGCACAAGCTCGAGGCCCACCGCCAGATCTTGGACCTGTCTGGGCTGTTCTCCTGAGTCATCCCATTCTGATAAGTCGCTGTCAACTTCCGGCTGTATATCCCGCGCGGGAAGACGATTCCCGTTCGCTGGCATCATTCCATCGTCACCGAGGCGCTCGTCGATGTCATCTGATGGGATCTCGGGTTGGACTTCCATGGTCGTCGCGTGTTCATGACGTCGTTCCTCCATGCCACGTTCGGTCTGCATTTCCACCGATCCATCTTGAATCTGGCGCCGCGCGGCATCTCTTACTTCTGCTCGAGCACGTCTTGCTTGTTCATCTTCAGCCACAACTCTGTTCAAGAGTTGCCTGTGTCGCGCGACCATAGCGATCTCCGCAGCCGCGCCTCTCGCGGTCCCGCGCAGTAGGTTACTTCGACCGGAAAGTGACCGAAGTGAAGAAGGGCGCGCGCCTGCGTGCCGGCGCGTTTCCCGGCGCTTCGTTGTCATGGCAGAGTCGGATTCTGCTCGGTGTGGCCGCACGGCTTGGGGGATGGATGTCGATGAACAAGGATGTCGATGAACCAGATGTGAAAGGGGAAGGGCGGGTACAAGGACCACAGAGATGGAAGGGCGTCACTTCGGAGTTGGACCATATCTGAAAGATAGCAAATCCGCGCGGATTAGGAGACAGTACCGTTTCTTTGAAACCAAAAATGGATATGCTTTGGAATAAAATTAGAGGGGGGCGCGAGAGGGCGCATTGGCGGACACCTGTGACTGAGTTGTGCACCTGAACACGTGTTCGAGGCTTTCGTCGGGAAGGAGAGCATCTGTATGTGCGATGTAGGAGTGGTAGTGCGTTTGTAAATTTTACTACTGCACCAGGGAGCCCTCTGAACCCTGGGTGAGATGCATGCATCGCAGGATACAATCGAAGCGAACCGCACGGCCTTACGAAGCTGATGTGCACATCCGAAGTAATGGCCGCGCGGCGGTTTGCACTGAGCAATTCGAAAAGAACTGCGAAGCGCTGAACCGTACGTGTGCGGCTGCATGAGGTCGCGCAGCTGACTTTGACTTCGACTTAATTCTATTTCAGAAGTATGAGATGCTCGACTTGGTCACGCGTACCTCGGGAGGTGAGATGGAAAATGTCGAGGACGGCACGAGTTAAATGCAAACGGTATCCTGCTCATAGTACTGAGAGCAGCCGCGCGGCAGGTGCGAGCAGGAAGTACACGTCGGTAGACTGGCCAGTGGGACTGAGTGAGATAGACGAAGCAGTTCAAGTACTGGGATACATATAGCAAGTAGTATATGCATACAGGCGATGGTTACATATCTCTGTGCGGATGGAATTGTACTACGAGAAGTATGTAGAACGGTGAACAGGATGTTCGGACGGAATACCTCCTCTAACCCATAGCTGGATCGGTTCTGAAGCATTTAGCCGCGTGGCTGAAATGGAAGAATATTGAATTTTGAGCTCAGACTGACGGGATGGAACTGCAAAGTCCATAGCATGCATGTCAATTGACACTTAAGTGAAGTAGAATGTTCATAAAGCGAGAAGGGTGCGGTACAGCATGGTATAGG
>JAULBV010192825.1:0-20126 GCA_032358295.1 Pterothamnion heteromorphum | reverse complement strand
GTTATCGAAGTCCTTGGCCATCGTCGTGCTTGACGACAACGGCGGCCGCCGAGCATCTGCGTACGAGCGTTGCGAACGGTCGTTGACGCCTTTTCGGGATGCGCTTGCGAGCCTTGTTTCGTTGGCGTTGTTCGCAGTTGACCGTCATCGTTGTGGTTGACGAACACGGCGGCCGCCAATCGGTGGCGTGCGTCCCTTGCGAACTTCCGTTGACGCCTCTTCAGGATGCGGTTGCGTGGCCTTGTGCCGTTCTTCGTTATCGAAGTCCTTGGCCATCGTCGTGCTTGACGACAACGGCGGCCGCCGAGCATCTGCGTACGAGCGTTGCGAACCCGGCGGTGACGCCTTATCGTGTCGCGGTTGTGTCCCATATGCTGTCGTGGGTGACGTGGTTTCGGTCCGATTAATTCAAGTCCGAGTGCACCAAGTCAGAGTGCACCCAAACATTTGTACACGTGGCATCGGTGGGATGTCGGGTACGGGGGGAAGGTAGCGGCGGCGCCCTCGGGTGATGAATAAAAAATTTATCTGTTGTAATATATATATTTCTGTCGGATGCAATTTGAATAAACCTGAATGCAATTAAAAATTGAACTCACCGTAGAATCCCAAATTGCATGGCGTACCCGACACGTGTGAGAACATGCTGTTGGCCACAACAGTATGGAGTATACTGTAATGGCGTAGAAAGTCGGGAGATCGAGATCGAGTACCAGTACCTTCCACGCGGCTTATGGCCGTTTATCCACGTGGCACATCAGACACGTGACGTCCACGTGGCTTGCGACGGCGGTGAACACTACTGGGATTCTTCATGATGTACTGGAATTCTATAAGAAATACGCGCACATCCACTGCTCCGCTCCACGCCGCCCTCTGTCCACCTCCACCCGCCCCTGCCCTCTGTGCAGCTCACCTCTCCACACCCCTCCGTCATCCTACCAGCAGCCCTCTCCATCTCTTCCGACCTCCGCATGCCGCCCGTCAAGAACCGCTGCACCGCGCGGATGTCCACTGGTACACCTGCCCCTCCCCGCGTCATTGTCCCGGCACATACTCGGGGTGCCAGAAACGCGCGCATTGGGGCGCGCATGCGCCGAGATCGTGGTCCGTACGTCCCGGCTGTCGGGGGCGACCCCGGAAGCGAACGAACCGGCGGCCGCCGCTCGTTTCCCACGGCAGCAAGCCTGCGCGGCACCGCGCCCGCGTTGAACAAGATGGCACGCACCACCGCCGCCGCGCAAACACGCGAGAAGTCATCGCCCGGCGTCCGCCCCATCGCGAAGAAGTCTCCACGCAGCGGCCGCCCCTTGCGCCATATCAATGCACCCGAAGCCGGGTCCGCATCCAAGAACCGTTCGCCCAGCTCCGACTCCGCCGGCAAGAAGTCCTCCGCCGTTGCCCGCCGCTCCATCGGGAAGAAGTCCCCGCGTTCCGCGCGCCCCAGCATTGGGAAGAAGTCGCCCCGAACGGCCCGCGCGTCCGCCAAGATGTCTTCACCCATCCCCTCCGCCGCCGGCAAGTCGCCGTCTGTTGTGAACACCCCTCCCGACGTCGCTGGTACTTGCGACCTTCCGGCCGCCGCCGCGCCGCTCGCCGCCGAGTCCGTTGTCGCCGCAACTCCCGCCGTTCCGGAGGCCGCCGCGCCGGTCGCTGCCGAGTCCGTTGTCGCCGTTACTCCCGCCGTTCCGGCGGCCGCCGCGCCGCTCGCCGCCAAGTCTGGTGTCGCCGCTACTCCCGCCGTTCCGGCGGCCGCCGCGCCGCTCGCCGCCAAGTCCGGTGTCGCCGCTACTCCCGCCGTTCCGGCGGCCGCCGCGCCGCTCGCCGCCAAGTCCGGTGTCACCGCCACTCCCGCCGTTCCGGCGGCCGCCGCGCCGCTCGCCGCAAAGTTCGGCGTCCCTCCGGCTTCTGCCGTTCCGGCATCCGCCGCGCCGGTCGGAGCCAAGTCTGGTTTCGCGGCGGCCCGCGCTCAGCGCGGGCCGGCGCCACAGCCTGTGGCCGGCCCTTGTCAAACTGTCGCCCCTACTGCCGCCGTCCTGGCGCCTGCTGCGCAGGTCGCCGCTACGTCCTGTCTCGTTGGTACTCCCGCCGTTCCGGCGGTCGCCGCACCGCTCGCCGCCAAGTCATGTGACGCTCGTACTCCCGCTGTTCTGGCGGCCGCCGCTCCGCTCGCCGCCAACTCGGCAGTCTTTGCTACTCCCGCCGTTCCGGCGGTCGCCGCGCCGCTCGCCGCCAAGTCATGTGACGCTCGTACTCCCCCTGTTCTGGCGGCCGCCGCTCCGCTCGCCGCCAACTCGGCAGTCTTTGCTACTCCTGCCGCTCTGGCGTCGCCCGCGCCGCGCGCGGCCAATACGGCTCTCCCTCCCAGTCCCGCCGTTCCGGCGGCCGCCGCTCCGCTCGCCGGGAGCTCGGCTGTCGCTGCTACTCCTGCCGTTCTGGCGCCCGCCGCGCGGCGCGCGGCCAACCCGGCTGTCGCTGCTACTCCCTCTGTTTTGGTGGCCGCCGCGCCGCTCGCGGCCATGTCTGGCGTCTGTCCTACTTCTGCCGTTCCGGCGGCCGCCGCGCCGCTCAGGGTCAAGTCTGGTGTTGCCGCGGCCCGCCCTGTGGCCGGCGCTGTATTCGTCGCCGCTGTTACTTCTGCCGTTCCGGCTGCCGCCGCGCCGCTCAGGGTCAAGTATGGTGTTGCGCCGGCCTTGGCTGTGGCCGGCGCTGGTACCGCCGTCGCTGCTACGTCTCCCCTTCCTGCGGCCGCCGCGCCGCTCGCCGCCAAGTCCGGTGTCCAACCGGCCCGCGCTGCGGCCGCACCGCTCGCCTCCAATTCCGCTGCCGTGACGGCGCCCGAGCCGCTCCCCGGAAAAGCAGGTCGCCTGCCGCCGGGTGCCGCTGTGCTCGCCGCCAGGTCAATTGCGGGGCCCACCCGCGCTGTGGCCGGCGCTTCTGTCTGCTTCGCCGCTGCTACGTCGGCAATGTCTGCGGCCGCCGCGCCGCTCACTGCAAAGTCAGGTCCCGTTCCCGCGCCCGCGCCGCTCGCCGCCAATAGTTGCCTTGTCGCGGCCGCGCCCCTCACAGGCAAGTCCGTTCGCCTGCCGGCGCCCGCGCCGCTCGCCCACATTTCAGGTGCCGCGGGCAAGTCAACGGCAACGACTGCAGCCACGTCAACCACCCCCCAGGCGGCCGCCATGTCGTCTTCTAAGTCTGGAAGTCCGTGGCCAGCTTCTGCTGCGACGAAGTGCAGCGGGCCATCTGCGTCTGGGACCACACGCACACACACCGCCGCCGCTGGCTCGAAGTCTCGCGACACCACCCCACCGGAATCGACACGCACTGCGTCCCAAAGTCCGAACGCCGCAGCCGCCCCTGCACCGGTGCAACCAATCCGAGTTCGCCTTCGTTCCGTGCCCATTCCTCCGTGGATGGAGTACAATAACGGTGTTCGGCGAGCAAGGCACCAAGATGGCTTATGCGCGAGCCATCCTCTACCGCTGCGCCGACCTGACGGCGCCCATCTCCCCGGCGTCGGTCGTGTCGGTCTGCCAGAAGTTCGGCAGCTGACAACGACGAGGCTCACAGGGAGGTACGAGTGGCGGACGCTTCCGGTGAGCACTATGCAGTACTCATCCTTCGTCGACGAAGCAGTGTCTCATCGCCCAGATATGGGTCGCTTCCGCCGTCTGGAAGACAATGGCGGCCGCCAGGTTGCTCTGAATGCGTGGACGCGCTTCTCCTCTAGCCATCCGTGGTTCCACATCCCCGAGCGCATCAAGGCGTCTAGGACCTTCGCACGGGACGAACTGGAGGCGGTGTATGTTGACAATATGCGTGTGTTTCTGGACTCGGCGGCCGCCACCAGTGCCATCACTGTTTCAGAACTCCCTCTGTTCGCTGTCCGCGACGCCCTCCTCAGTCGTTGGTGGAACAGTCCACGCTTTGAGTGCATGCTCTTGCGTGAGGCATGCTGGCGAATTGAGCACGACGCATTTGTTCCTGGTGATGCCTTTGACCTACCGATCCTACCAAGCGACCCCTCCGCGATCTGGGAAGTGCATCCGCGCCTCCCTCTCTGGTTCAAGGACCTGCATTTCCCCGCGTCCGTGCCGCTCCCTACTCCTCCTGCTGTGTTCTACTTTCACACAGAACTGTTGGCGGCCGCCTCTGCAGACAGGAGGAGGCTGTGGGAGCGGATTGTCGAGCTCGAGTTTGCTGTGCTCTTTGCTGCAGGTTGGTGGCATGAGGCCAGTCGAGGTCACCGCGGCCACGTAACCTCGGAGAAGACAGTGGCGTGGCTCGTGGATTGTCTGGGAAATGCGGCAATTGACCCGGACACGCCGTATGGGTTCAACCGCCAGACGAGCTTCACGTGGGTAGCAGGGAGGATGCGCGCGGTGAACAAGTTGGGGGCTAAGGATTTGAATGAGATCCACTACCCCGGTACTGTGCTGCCTTCTACCCGCTTTGCGTGGGTGGAGCATGGTACTGGATTCTTGCAGGCTCAGGTGCCAGCCGGCCGGCAGTTCGAACGCAGCTTTTCGAATAGTCGGATGAGAGAGACGGGCGTTCGTCGCGACGACTACGGGTGTCGTCCCCGCGTGAACCTGCGTCGCCCGTTACCGATGGCCTCCGGCGACTCGCGCCCTCATCAGCGCAGGCGGATGAATGAGTTACCAGCACCCGACGGCCGTCGCCATTGCCCACCACTGCCTCCGTCGCCGCCGCGCTTCCATGGAAGCATGCATGCTCCCGACGGCCGTCGCCAATGGCCAACGCCGCCTCTGTCGCCGCCCCGGTTCCATCAACCGGACGGCCGTCGTCATTGCCCCGCGCCACCTCCGTCGCCGCCCCGCTTCGAGCTCTTTCGACTTCCTTCTCCGCGCCCGCTCCTTCCTCGACTGCCACCCCGCCGTATACCGCCGACCCGGTATAACGGGCATGTGTTCTCGGGGGGACGCATACCACGCCCGCGCATGTCCCGTACCCAGGCCAACGAGGTCTACGACCGCGAGATGTGCGACTATCGCGTAGTTCGCGCCGCCTCGGTAGTCTCCGACGAAGACAACGGCCGCTAGGGTCCTCGTACTTTGAAGTAAACTCGCTGTTTTACAAGTCGTCCAACTACCACTACGCATTGCGCGGCGCATCGGCAGTTCCCGGACCTCCAGAACATTGTGAGGGCGGACGTAGGAAGCGGGAGACAGCGCACGCGGACGAAGGCGTACCCAGACGGCTGGAACCGGCGGGCGCCCGGCACGCCGTAATACACCAGGCATATAGGCCGTGGTCGTGGGCCGGCCTCCGAGCGATTCGGGTCCAATGCGGACAGAGGCGGGCGCGCAAGCGGGAGGATGTAGCCGGCGGATACCAGGCCCGACCATGTGGGGTGAAAAGTGGGCTGGGCCGTGCGACAGGCGACGCGCCACGGCATGCAGACCAGAGGCGCGAGCGAGTTGCGTCGGCCGGCGGTGTCGGTCGTTGGCGGGCGGCAGGCAGCGAGACGCAGCGAGCCGCTATCGACTTGAGTGGTCGGGCGGTGGTGGGCGTCGGCGGGCGGCGGGCGGCGCGACGCAGCGAGCCGCGAGCGTGTTGCGCTTGACTTGACTTGGCGGGCGGTGACGGGCTTCGGCGGGCGTCGGCGGGCGTCGGCGGGCGGCGCGACGCAGCGAGCCGCGAGCGAGTTGCGCTTGACTTGACTTGGCGGGCGGTGACGGGCTTCGGCGGGCGTCGGCGGGCGGCAGGCAGCGCGATGCAGCAAGCCGCGAGCGACTTGAGGTGGCGAGCGGCAGGCAGCGCGACGCTGCAAGCCGCGGGCGACTTGAGGTGGCGGACGGTGGCAGTCGTCCGCAGGCGGCAGGCGGCAGGCGGCGCGACGCAGCGAGCCGCGAGCGGGTTGGGTGACGCGGCGGCAGGGGGGCGCAACGGAGCGAGCCGCGAGCGAGTTCCGTGCGCGGGGGTGGCGGTTATGGGCCAACGGCAGGCGGCTCGACGCAACGAGTAGCGTCGGCGGGCGGTGGCGGTCGTTGCCGGGCGGCATGCGGCGGGACGCAGCGGCCTGCGAGCGAGTTGAGGCGGCCGGTGACTCAGGCGGCGCGACGCAGCGGGCCCCGGGGGATTCGGTTCCAATGACGGCGGCGGCGGCCGCCAGTCCGCGCGCCACAGCGCGCAGCCAGCTGGCAGGGAGAAAAGCGGGCGGCGGTGGGCGGCAGAAAATGAAGGCGACATACTGTAAGGTAGCTGGCGACTCGCGGGCGGCCCGGCGCGGGTGCCTGTGGCGCTTGCACAGTGTGCGCAGCGAAAGACGTACACGGGGGCTTTCGCGGCTACCGGCGTGGCCATGGAAAAATATAATTTTAATTTGTGCTATCTTGACCACTCTTGGCCGTTCGGAAGCGGCCATGGCACGGGCCATGTAAACACGTGTCCTGCACAGCACCATACTGAGTGCAGCCGACGGGCAACTTGCACACGTCCCAGTTATTCGCAATGTGAAGGGCTCAGATGCCGGGCGACATACACACGTGTGCCGACTAGGCCCTGTGCACGGTAACAGAGCACGGGCCAAATTTTCGGGAAACTGTAAACCGCCCTCGCACGCCCTGCACTGCGTGGCGACGACGTGGCACCTCCTTGCATGCCCAGCCACGTCCCGTGCCAGCAGTGCTGGGTCCCGTGTCAGCAATGCTGGCACGGAACGTGACTGGCCATGTAGTGCTGGCCCAGCACTGCATGCTCCCCGTCACGAGCACAATTTGCTAGCACGTTCTGCTCGAAACTTGCCAGGGCTCCGCTGCAAGTTGCACCGCAGATCGCCCTGCGCTGCGAGTTAGGGCTGACGACGACGTCGCCGTTTCTCAGTTCATAGCCGGCCGGCTTTTCCCACCGCACCACGGAGCGCGTGCGCACATGCATGTGGTCATGTGCTCATCCACGATGAGTGAGATCAATGGCGGCCGCCAACTCCCAGCGCCTGCTCGTTGCAGGGCGCACCAAGCCTCTCTTACTTTCTGAATGACTGAGTTCAATGGCGGCCACCAAGCTCGCGGGCGGGGTGGCGTGCGATTCCGGTCAAATGCGGGTTGCCGCATACAGCGAACGCATACGCGTGCCACTTCCCGCGGGCCGGGAGCGAGTCAGGTGCAATAAGGGTGGCGGCGGGCGCCAGGCGGCGGGGTGCAGCGAGGGCATACCAGTTGCGAGGGACTGGGGTCCTAGCTGGGCAGCGGCAGTTGCCATGGCACGTGCAGGCGGAGGAACATGTTGCCGACCCAACTCGCCCGCGGCGCGCTGTGCACAGTGCGCCGCGGGCGAGTTGGGCCGGCTGGGCGCACCAGGCGCCAGGCTGCGGAACACAGACGGGAGCGAGTCGGGTCGGCGATCGTTGGCATGCCAGCAGGAAGCGGCGGGCGCCAGGCGGCGGGACACGGCGTGCCGCGAGCGAGTTATGTCGGCGGTCGTCGGCGAGTCGGAGCCAAGGCGGGCGACGGCGAGCGCCAAGCTGCGCGACAAAGCGGGCAGACAACAGCTGCGAGCGAGGAAGACGGGCGGCAGTGGGCGCCAGCAGGTGCAGGGGGGCACAGCGGGCGGGGCACAGCGGGCGGAGAAGTCTGAGAGCCACTCGCGCGGTGTCGAGGAGACGTGCCGCGGACTGTCCTCGCGCGGAAGCAGAAGTCACCGCGATCGAGCGGCGTCGCGCACAAATGCTGGGCCGGCCCAGCAGTTGAGAGCGACGCCGCTGCGGTGCCCGGCGAGGTCATTCAGGACAGAGTTGGGCGCGCGAACCGGCGGACGCTGCCATACGGAGTGGGTCGCGTACTGTATATTAACCCTACCAATGCGCATTGCGGCACGTATGCGGAGCGTCAGTGCACTGCGCCACATATTCGGCGACGGTGTGCAAACGGCACATATGCGCTGCCGCGCATATGTTGTGTTTCCGCAGCCCCGCCATGAGGCACACAGTCTATGCGGTACGGAGTCTATCCATTTGGCCACCTGGAATGGCGGCCGCCAGGTCCGAATAGGACGTCCGAATAGGTGCAGTGCACCGCGTATGCACCGTGCATTGCACCGTCCACTCACGCAATCTCCTGCATCTCCTGACGTGCCTCAGTGCAACGCATCCAAAATTGTATATGCAATTTTATTGGACACTTCAGCAGTATTCGCACGTCTCTGCAAATTTATTGAAGGATGGCTCCTTTCATGCAGCGTGTATTAATCTGACTGGAGCGTCGAAAACGACATATGTGTGCATGCGTTGTATATCCGAAACCTTTGATATAAAGAATGTTATTTTTATAAATATGATTGAAGTATAACCTGTATCCGGGCATACAGCTGCAAGCCAGGGAAGTGTGCCAATGACGACCACGCCCTTGTCAATGCGTATTTCGAAACCGACACAAACGTCTATGAAATTTATTATTTCCGCGCACCGTACGCATCTCTCTTGTTATTATTATTATTAAATTTCAAACCGGGCCATCACCGCACACTGACTTGATCAACGATACGAACCGATAATCAAGTCCCGTAGTTTCGGCCCGGTCTACTCCCATGCCATACTTACCGAACGGTACCCGCTTCACGGTTGGCGATCTTTGCAGCTACGCACGCTTCACAAGCCCGGCTCAACTCATCTACCGGTATCTTGCGTGGATCTGCGTGGATCACATGTCAGGCACGCGCCCCGTTCGGCGGCCGCCATTCAATTCATCGCTTCAGATCGCGTATTTTCAACAACTTCAATCACATCTCACGCCTACGCTGCAACCCACTCCGACATCGTGGACCCCAGCTCCTCGCCCCCGAGCAGCCGATCGGGGGTTAAGCCGTGCTCCAAATATTAGTATGGCAACAACTGGCGGCCGCCCTTGTCTTCCACCACGGCGATATTCGACGACTGCGGTCACTGCCGAAGCAAACCCACAAGTTTCGCACCACGTCAACAGGCCTCAACGCCGGCAACCTGAAGAGGCCGCAACGCCCGTTCGCAACGACGTTTCGCGACCAATCGGCGGCCGCCGTTGACTTCAAGCAAGATGATGAGCGACGACGGCGGTCTCTGTCGACGCTAACCCGCAACCTGAAGAGGCCGCAACGCCCGTTCGCAAGGACGTTTCGCGACCGATCGGCGGCCGCCGTTGACTTCAAGCACGATGATGACCGGCGACTGCGGTCTCTCTCCACGCTAACACACACGTCACGCGCTACCAAATGAGGCCTCAACGCCCGGTCGCAACGACTTTTCGCAACCGATCGGCGGCCGCCGTTGACTTCAAAAACGATGATGAGCGACGACGGCGGTCTCTGTCGACGCTAACCCGCAAGTCAAGCGCAACCTGAAGAGGCCGCAACGCCCGTTCGCAACGAAGTTTCGCGACTGATCGGCGGCCGCCGTTGACTTCAAGCACGATGATGAGCGACGACGGCGGTCTCTGTCGACGCTATCACACACGTCACACGCTACCGAAGGAGGCCTCAACGCCCGTTCCAAACGACTTTTCGCGACCGATCGCCGGCCGCCGTTGACTTCAAGCACGATGATGGCCGGCGACTGCGGTCTCTGTCGACGCTATCAGCCAAGTCACGCTCATGTTGAAGAGGCCGCAACGCCCATTCGCAAGGACGTTTCGCGACGAATCGGCGGCCGCCGTTGACTTCAAGCAAGGTGATTAGCGACGACGGCGGTGTCTGTCGACGCTAACCCGCAACCTGAAGAGGCCTCAACGCCCGTTCCAAACGACTTTTCGCGACCGATCGGCGGCCGCCGTTGGCTTCAAGCACGCTGATGACCGGCGACTGCGGTCTCTTTCGACGCACACACGCATGTCACGAGCTACCTGAAGGGGCCTCAAGGCCCGTTCGCAACGGCTGTACGCCAAGTATTGGCGGCCGCCGTTGTCTTCAAGCAGAATGATGAGCGAGAAGTTTTTTTCGCGACCGATCGGCGGCCGCCGTTGACTTCAAGCACGGCCATGAACGACGACTGCGGTCTGTGCTGACGCAGACACACAAGTCGGGAACACGAAGAGGTGAGGCCAGGGCCCATTGCCGGAAGCCGTTGACTTCTACCGTTGCAAGGGAGTTCATGTGCCTGAAGTACCATCCCAAACGCAGTATTGGTGACAGTTGCAGAGTGTACTTGCGCAAACCTTCTCAACTCCTCCAGCGGCCGCGTTGAACATGCACTACACAGGAATGAATTCGACGTGCTTGGTTACGCAGTTTGAAGAATTCGCGCGCCTTTTCAATCGCAAACCTAAAATTCGAAATTAAGGTTCCAAGCCACTTCCTCATTTCCACTTCTTCATTCACTCAACTCCGCCGGCCGGCTGCTGTCTGTGAACCCGCTCTCCACGACAAGGATCGCACCGTCTATCGCAGTCAAGATCAAGCAATGCAACGTGAGCGACGACCGCGGCAGACCGTGCGGGCCTCGACGTATGGCAATTTTGACGGCCGTCACAACTTCGCAGACAAGCTTCCGGACTTGGACCCTCGAATACAAGCTTCTCATGCCCGACGACGGGAAGAACTAGCTAGAGGTTTGTTGGATGAAACTCGAGCGAAGAAGCGGGCAAGACTGGAAGCACGCCGGGCGATTGTCGAAGAGAACAACGTACGAACGAACGTTGAATGTACGGGGGATGTCGAAGAAGAAGACCACTGCGACCCGCCGGCCGGCTTGGAGACTTCCGCACCAGAAGAGGTCATTGAAGAATCTACTGTTTCTGCAATGGTGGTCTCTGTGGAAGAAGATGACAACCTGGATGCAGTACAGCCCGTGTTGTTGGATAATGGCTTCCTGAATGAACAGGACGAACACTTCGTTTCACACGATCTCAACGGTGATGACCCGTACATCACGGAAGGTCATGGAGATCGCGACAGCGATGGGAATCTTCCAGGTCCTCTTCATAGTCGCATGCGCACAGTGGTATCGTGGGATGCCCTCATGGCGTACCTATGTGTTACGGGCCCAACACGATTGACTGCATCGCAGTATGTATTCTTCGCGGCCGCGTTAAGAACAGCGAACGAGAACATCCGCATGAAGACGTACAAAACGGTCAGAGGGAAGATGTGGACAGAGCTCATTCGGCACTGTTTCCCAGGAAGCAGCATACAACATGTGGGGAACAGGCCGCAATTGCCCAGCCGGGGTGGAGCAACAGCGTCTGTTCGAACCGTGAATGCTGGGGTGAAACCAGCCCTAGATTCTGTTCGAATCGTTCTTCCAACGGCTTGGGCTAAGCTGGACGTGAGCATGTACAATTTCTATGCAGAGGTGTACGAACATCCGAGTTTCGGTGACGCAGAATTCATTTCCATTGAGAAGACGCGCATCGTTCACAGAAGGGCGGCCGCCATTGGGTACGACTTGACTGTATGGGCGCATCAGGACGACGCGGTTGTGGAATGTGAAGTGGGAGACAAAGTCCGGATTCCGTGCTCAGCACTCCCGCATGTGGAAACAGGTCCCACAATCCAAGACCAAGGCTGGCAAGTAAGTTCTGTTGACGGATCGGACGGATCCGTGCAGGTCACGGGAATCGTCGGCAGTATCTGGATGGTTTCGAGCGAAGGGGAACGTCGACGGCCGTCGGATGGAGATACAAGATTCTGGTCCTTAGAAGAGAAGTTGGTCTACGACGCACTTCATGTGGACGGGGAAAGAACGTTCCCATCAAGAAACGGAGCACGTGCAGCGGCCGCTAGCACGGCAAGGGCCCGAGCCCGTCGTAGCAGAGGAAGGAATGGCAGAGTCTCGCAACAAATTTCCGAGACGTACAACGAACCGGACGATGTGGTGCTGTACCCGAGTGATGTATGTTTCTTCATTCGGCCCGTCACGCAATCCGATTCGACGCATACGGTGTGTATCCTAGTCGGTTCCGTTATCTCGCAAAGTAACGGCGAGGCTGCCGAGAGACTTGTCTGGATGGACACAACATCTCTACACCGGGGCAACGGGGCACTGAAGAAGACTGTATCCGCGAACGTCACCCGTCTGCCGGAAGTACTTGGCGGCCGCCAGAGGAACTCAACATTGAGATGGGGTAATGCCAAGAACAGAGGATTTCTACCTTCAGGAGAACGCTACGTCGTATATAGGGTTGCATTGTATGCGGACGGATTCAAGCAGCATAAGTCCATGTCCGATACAAGGTCTGTGGGGGGTGTGTACATGCTCCCTCTGGGACTCAGTGTGGAGTCGAGGAGGTCAAATGCGGCAGTTCGGGTTCTTTCTCTTGCACCGCACAGTCACTCGTTGAATGACGTCATGGCACTGGTTTTAGACGACCTCGCGACCGCGACATATGAAGGAGTATTGGGTACGGACCCGTACGGTCGTCGTGTCAGAATATTCATGGACCCAGTCACGTTCCTTGGGGATTACCCGGCGGCCGCCGCTACGACAGACGTATTGGGGCATACGTCGAACGTTTTCTGTACGCACTGCACCATGACTCGACGGAGGAGAACAGGGAACGCGGAAATTGTGTATACGGGGGATATTCACTCGAGAAGACTCGGGTACATGAGGTTCGATGAACGAATGCGTTCAATCAGGTCCTTGAAACCATCGGCCGATGAAAAGAAAAGGTTGGGGATGAAGAACCTTCATCAGGATTCAATTGATCGCCTTCCATGTGTCGCGCTAGCTGAAAAGTTGAGGGCGGCCGCCACATTGCCCGTTAACGAAGTTGGGGAGAACATTGTCGATGTCATGTTCGACTCTTCGCTTTCAGCGGCCGCAGTTCCGGATCATTTACTAACCGGTCTCGCCAAGAACGTCCTGGAGTTGTGCTTTCAAGAGCTTGGTTCCGAATCGGAACGATTCCGTGTGGAATTGCAGATTACTTCATGTGCGGCCGCAAACGGACTGCGCATTCAAGGTGGATTCATTCGTTGGGAAAAGACCGGCCGGTCGAATGGAATGCTTAGTGTGACCATGTCCACAGTGTTCTGTCTTCTACTTTGCAGCGCTCCGGTCTTCGACGCGCTGTACAGACGAACAGGCGACAATGTCTTTCAACTTCCGAGGAGGTTGCAGGACCTCATCTGTACGGCGTACTACGTACCATCCAAGGTCACCGACGGGAAGGAGGACTACGCCGCAGGTACTGGGCGAGGGGCAACGAAGTACCACGGTGTGCTAAATCGAATGTCCTCCGCATTCGTAACTTCGGCGGCCGCCGTTATAAGAGAGAAGGGGGATCGGGCTAATGTCATTGACAAGCCCAATGCGCATAGGGCAGTTGAGCTTTGCGTGCACACAATTCCGAACTTTGGCCATGTGTCGAACTGCTCCGAGTTGGTCCTCGAGATGTACCACAGGGTATTCAAGGAATGGCTGGAGAAGAACTCCCATAGCAATTCGCATATCACGGCCGTGGAGCGTGCATTGGGAAAGGATTGGTTAGGTCGAGTATACTCGTCATACATGTGTTGGAGTCGTGGGGACAGCACAGAGCGGAAATGTGCAGAGCTCAGCTTGCGGCGGCTAATGCTCGGGGAAGAAGGAATGAAGCTGGACGAGACGACAACAGATGGTTCAAGTTTTCTAGAGTTGTTCCGGTCCTCCTTGAAGGAGGCGTTCAGAGAACCAGTGCTCGGCCAACTCAGGCAGTTTGGCCACCCCGCGCAGACATGGGGAAGGAGGATGGAGTGGGACGTATGCAACAAAATGGAAAACGTGGACACCACGACGGCCGTCACGAGTGCGATGCGGAGAATAAGGCACCATTACGGACAGGGACAAGGCGTCATGGACTGTGGATTGGAATTCTTTCAACGAGCACGGTTTGTGTCCGTTGAGAAATACGACGGCCGTCGACAAGCGTACGCACACCACACGGTGACGAGGGGGGATGCTGTTTCCGTTGTTGCTGGTCCGGTAAGTGAGGAGGGAAACGGCATTGTACAAGTACAACCGGATGGGGACGGAGTGCAGCACATATTCGCGATACTGGCAATCGCCAAGGCTGTTGGGCGGGATCACTGGGCGGTTGTGCAGAGGATGAGGCGGGTTGGGGAGCACTTCAAGTTGGTAACGGAAGAACAGGCTGTGCTTCTGCGCTTCGAGAATGGCGTGCGTCGTGTCGGTCTTGTTCATCATTGTGATCATAATTGCATCACCAGCCGGCCGGCGAAGACCATCCGACACAGCCAGTCCGTCCTGGACGGCGGGGTGTACACAGTACTAACCAGGCGGGATGGATTCCCGCCTCACCTGGGCTGATAACAGGGGGTGTGGATACGTATACACGTCGACAGGTGACAACGTGGATATGGCGCTGGAACGGACCACTACAAGTAGCTGGTACTTACTTAATTATAGCAGATTGGGACCTGAAAGCTAGTGAACAGGTAGTGAACGTACAGTAGCGGTACGCTATTCATAACATACGCGTACTGTGCAATTCAATATCTATCCGTCATTTCCATTGTATATATACACTATTTATCAAAACATACATTGACTTCTCAGGTAAGAAGGCCCCACTCCTTACATATCAGAACGTTATTTCTATTGTTTCGTTGTTGCCTTTTCACGTAATGGATACTGATTTATCAGAACACCACTTTGACTTATCACATAAGCAACCACCATTCCATACCTTTCAGAACGTTCTTTCTATTGTTTCGTTATTGTACTTTTCAGGTAACGTGACATTGGTCTTCACTAATCGATACTGCTTTATTAGGGTGTATAAACTGCAGTTACTATCCTCTTAATGCCTTCTGCTAACCCGCTCATGATTATTCACTACCGCACCAATATATTCTGCATCCCGTTACTCTATTCTCCATTACTGCGCCACTAAGCATACTGGATTGTAAGTGTTCCTTCACTCCCTTTCCTGATTTATCATTACGGCGCGGCTACTTATGCTTCGTAACTCAATGCCTTCCAGTCCCACCGTATTGGTTTACTCAATACCGCGCCAATACACATAATGTATCCGTATCGAACATGCTATGCTGAATATGACAGCCATAGCATCCACATGCCGATTTCACAGTACTGCGCCATTGTTTCGAAGGTGTCGGTATAGATTTAACAAACGCGACATACTAAATACAGAGGGCCCGCGTCTATGAATCACCAGTGCGATGCTATTGTTATCGTCACCGTATCGGTATATAACATATACGACGCCAAGATTGGAGGGGCGCTATTGGAGGCTTCTTACCAGACCAGCAACTCCAGCATTGTCGTAGTGGTTTACCGACAAGGGGCCATTACGATTGGTGGTACGGTAACGATTTACAAGGAGAGTACCACTATGATCAGTAAGGCTGTACTGATTTACGAATACCGCGCCACTGTTTCCAATGGTCCCATCCAGAATAACCAAAACGGGCAGTTGAAAGCCGGAACCCCGTTCCTGATTAATGTAGTGTGAGGGACTAGCTTTGTCATCGCAGTATAGATAAATTGAAAGGAGTAAGTAAAGAACAACGCCCAGATACAAAAACTTCAAAGAAGGACTACTGCATCCAAAGTCACACTGATGATTTACCAGACAGGGGCCACTCCGTATAGTGGGCCGGTATTGATTTACGGACAGGATACCACTATTAACGAAAGCGCTGTAGTGATTTACGTAGTACACTACATAGTTTCTAACGGCGCGGTATAGGGGTCCCAGCTTCTGGGGTGATGAGTAGTAGCACCGTGTTCATTATTCACTACTGCCCCATTAGAAGTAGTACCTCGGTACCGAAATACCAACGCCCTATTATGTAACCCAATGTTACGGTAATGTAAAGTACAGAACCAGTACGCTACAAACAACGGCAGCTAACCTGATAAACAGTATATACATACACTAAAGTCAACTTTTTGCGTATTTTAGTTTCACGATAACCTGATAAATCAGTACCGCGACATTAGACTTTTCACTTTTGAAAACCGGAATTCTATATGGATAGTTCCGTTTATTATACTAGAATTCCAGTGTCGCACTAGTGATTTACAGTGTTACGATAACATTACAAATAGTGTATATATACACTAGAAATTTCAGAATTTACCATGGGGGTGCGGTGTAAATACACTAGGGCATGAAGCTGCGCGAGTGCTAACATTGAGTCGTTTGAATGGTAGCAGATCCTGGAGAGCAGCTGGCCAGTGCACGATGGACTACACCACTCATGTGTTGCTGCCGTCGCACCAACGTCCGGATATGCGCCGCTTTCGCAATATGGACGCGAATGATGGGAGACCACGGGCTATGGCACAGTAGTTGAAGTTCTGCGAAGCGCATCCATGGTTTCTGATTCCTGACGATCTCCCTGCGTCCCGAACCTTCGCGCGTGACGAACTTGAGTGCGTTTACGTCGATCGCATTAGAGATTATCTGGACTCGGCGGCCGCCAGTGGTGACGTCAACATCAATGACATACCTCTTTATGCAGTTCGGGATCCGGTAATTAGTCCTTGGGGGAACAGACCCAGACTCCAGGGTCACCTTTTGCAGGAGGACCACCTGGGCGCATGGCACGCAGCCTTCGTTCCAATCGATTCGTATGACATGGAACTGAACAGAGTATCGACTGACGAAGTATTGGTCGTCTACCCTCGCGTGCCCACTTGGTGCAGGCCGGCGCGGAGAGGCGGAGCGAGGCGACGAGGCGGCAGCCACAAGCAGCATGGAGTCGCGCATGCGCGGCGAGACAGTGCGCTGCGACGAGGCGGCCGCCACGAGCGGCGGCTCCTGCCCACATGCGAGAACACCAAGCGCGGCATATCTGGGGATGTATATTATATTTACTGCAATTGCACAAAATGCAACATCTTACAGCACACGTGGTGTCGTAAGCGTACGGTTATTGAATGCGGTATTCGCGCAGCAATACCGAACCGAATAAGCTGTTCGGAAAGTTACAAGTGGCCCTAAGAGAAATAATGGTATTTATTTGGCGGATTATAGGCGGAGTTTTGGCGGATATTGCGATATTTGGCGGAGTTTTGGCTGTAATGATCAGCGAGTGCTATACGGCCGACAAGATATTTGGCGGACATTTTTTAGTGTTCAAGTAAAACTTCCGCCAATTCTAGCCTCTCTGAACATTAAGTATGCCAAATGTCCTATTGATAAATTACCGCCTATTAAAGTCCGCCATTTCTCAATCTATCTGGAAATTAAGTACGCCAAATTTGGTCTTGATGAAATACGGCATATTATCAACCATTTCACTGCGCGGCACCAAGATGTGATTGGCGAGTATGGCGGACCATCTCTTCGTACGTGCCATTTTTCTATATTCCGATTTGGAAAAGAGGTGGTGTTCCGGAATGGATAGTACATCCAAAGGATGTTACATCCGACGTTTTTATGGTTTCAGTGTACTGACAGTACATTGAAACCTTTAAACTTACAGTGTGCAGCAGTGGACGTTTAGAAAAAAAATAATATGACTTACCCAAAGTAAGACATGTACATCAGGACATATTTCTACGTGTACACAAATAGAACAATACAGATTACCTGCACAAACGACGAATAACTCTGATGTATCTGAAATTCCGTCTGAAAAATACTATACTAAAGAGCTCAGCTCACGATAGCCCCGAACCTTACTCTCATCCCTGCTCTTCACCCATCTTCACCCCACATCCGCATGCCATCTTCGAAGCTGTGCTGCGAATTTTCACTCGGGAATTGTCGTGTTCCTGAATTTGTTATGGGCATTGCTTCCAGTGATCAGTGCGGTAGCTGTGGAAAGGATATCCACGCTATCTGCGGTTATCCCTGGACTTTCAAGAACGCGGCCGGCCTAGAAGAAACTGCGGAAGGTTCCAGTGCTCCGCGGACATGTTCCATGTGCAAATTAGCACGGGACTTTAAATTCTGCATGGATAGCAGAAATATCGAGAAATTGCCCAAGCACGGACGAATTGAAGAGGAAGGCAAGGATTGCCGCCATGAGAACACTTCTGTTCTACGAAGGGCCCCGCCAGATAACGTGTCCTTATTTGCTTTCCGTACATCAGTACAGAAAGCTGACCCAGTGGTGATGAATTATCACTATAGTGATAATTCATCACCACCACATGTACACAATGTATACATTCGTGAACCGGCTGAGGGTAACATACGGCAGTCCGCTCTGCTGATTGCACCTAGGCCAAAAGAATACTTGAAGCCCAAGGAAACCGAATACAATAACGATGGTGTGACAGCGTCTGCAATTCGCAAGTGACGATACAGAAGAACGGCGGATAATTGCACCAAGGAGAACGAGCGGCAACGTCTTAGGTATCGAAACGCGATTTGCTCCACGGCAGGGAGCAGCTCCGAATCAAATGGCAAAGACACTGGTATAGCAGGTGCTGCAGTAGGGCCGCTTCTACCAGAGGACGTGAAATTTGTACGTAATTCCGCAATCACTACGAGACCGAACGACTCTAATGTGGACTGCGAGGGTCTTCTTCAATTAGTAGGAGTGGAAACCTCATTTAGAGTTACGCAATGGTTCCACTCCTGGGATCCATCCTTGAAAACATGCAATATGAAGGATACGATATACAGCCGAGTCGATGCTGTCGAAGTTGAGTCGGAGAAAACGCGGAAAGAACGAACAGAACGCGCAAACAAGGCCACAAAGAAGTCAGTAGGACCTTTGAAAGAAAAGTAACAAGTACGGATGGACAGGCCAGAGTTCCATGGTCCACCGAGCTGCCTGAACCACGGCCTATGCGCCGTCGTGGTCAACAGCGTAGTTTCTGATTTTCGATTGCGACTCCGCGGCCGGCGTGTTCGTGCACGTGGCGCGTATAAAGTGGTGATCCAGGCCATGTTAGCGCTCGTGGCGGGCTGGACGGGTTTGCATGAGTTCGATGACGTCGACTTCGACGCGCTCGCGCGCGAAGCGACGGCATACCGCGCGCGCGCGGTGGTGCACGAGACAGTGGCGGACGGGGAGACTGTGACGGAGCGCGGGACGACGTGCAGCGTGGAAGGGGCAGTCCCACGCGATTTCCAGCCCCAAGAAGGCGGGAGAGGATGAATAATGACTTGTTGCAGCTGGCGTGCGAGGATAATTTGAGAGTGACGGGGCTTGACAGCTAAGTTGGGAAGCGCATGCCAGTCTCGAGCAGGACGTGATCACGTCTACTTCGAAGTGGTAGGTGGCGGCGGTGTTTCGGACGACCTGCTTTGCTCAGCGGCGGCGCCGTTCACAATAAACAGCGCAACACCTCCCTCCGCAGAGCTCACTGCCGCGACCGAGCAAGCGTTGTCCAGCACAAAAGCGCTGTGCTCATCAGTAATGGCCTTGATATATGCGTACGATGGGAAGCTTCCATCTGTGCTGCGCGAAGCCGCATTTGAGCCGCCTGTCGTCGGGCTCGACTCAGCCGTGAACAGCAGGTTCGCAAAGCCCACGGCGCACAAATGAGCGCGCTGGTCCACGTGCACGGGCTTCAAGGACTGCACGATGTAGCCAGTGGCAGGGCACCTGAGCAGCGGAAGGAAGCGTGGAGTTTTAAACAGGAATGGAAATGAAGTTTTAGACTCTGTAAATATTAAATATGTAGTCACCGGTCATATTATGCTATTAGTTATGTGCTTCTATTTCCAGATGGTCGTGATGGATGGACACCGGAGCTCAGATTCACATATCCAATTTCAAATAGAATACGAAAAATAACGCCAATGTTGTTCTACTCATGGCATATTTTCGAAAGGCAAGGCGAATGTAATCCACTAATATACGGTCAGCGGCTCTTTCAGCAGTACTGGGTTGACCAGTTCTTGAAAATGGAATCAGAGCGACTTTCGTATCTCCAACATAACCAAAAACAAATTAAGAGCAGGAGACTACACATCATTGAGGGACTTACTAGGAGATTCTGCTTGCTTACAGGATGAAGCTGACTTATGTAGAGCCAGGAAACTTTTCATATTACCTTCATCTTATATGTGTGGCGATAGATACATGAGGCAACAGATGCACGACATTATATCCATTTCAAATACAGTTGGTCATCCGGATATATATTAACAATGACGTGCAATCCTACATGGCCAGAAATAGTTCGAGAACTTAAAGCAGGCCAAAAACCACTGGATCGTCCAGATTTAATATGCCGCGTCTTCCGATTGAAACTGAAAAAC
>JAULBV010192824.1:0-73527 GCA_032358295.1 Pterothamnion heteromorphum | reverse complement strand
CTTTTCATCATCGAGTGGGATCGCCCCGATATCATCGACCGTGCCAGCGGGCGGTTGATACAGCTCCGTGCCATCCGCCGCGATATGCAATTGACGACCGCTCGCCGTAATCTGCTCCATCGCGTTCTGGATGACCGTGAGCGTTTTCAAACCTAAGAAGTCGAACTTCACCAGACCCATAGGACCTAAGTCCTGACCATGAAGCCCTTCCACCCAAGCAGACGCTTGGGGACTATCTTTTCTCTTAATGAGTGGCACAAGGTCTGAAAGAGGAGCGTTGGCAATAATCAAGCCACCAGCATGAACGCCTGTGCCTCGATTGCGATGAAGCAATCGTTTGGCAGCGTCGGCAATACGCTTGTGATTATCATCCAATTCACAATACTTCTTCAACTCAGGATACAACTTCATTGCTGAGTCCCAAGTAAGAACCTTACCTTCGTCGTCCTTAGCATCGAGATTCTTTGTGAGGGCCTGAACCTCTTCTCGACTTTCACCGTGAACACGAGCCATGTCAATCAAAGCAGATTTGATTCCGAAAGTAGTATAGTTGCAAATATTGCAAACATACTCAGAACCAAACGTATCTTTAGCCCAAACGGTCTTCAGGTAATCTCGAACAATAGGCAAATAGTCCACGTCAATGTCGGGATATTCGCCGTATTCACATTTAGGCTCTTGTTCAATGTTGTGATCTGGGGCGATGCCCAAGAGCCAACAAATCAACAAATTGTTTTGATTTTTAGGATATCGTGTTCGATTGCTGTACAGGTTCCAAAAATAACTGGATTTATTGCGAGCCGCAATTTCTTCCAGTTCCCATTTCAATCGCTTCTTGTATTTTGAATCAACATCCAATCCATGCAATTGGAGACTTTTCTGACAGGCATCGGCCAATAATTCTTGTGACATGTTCGACTTCCTACCCACTGTGAGGTATAAAAGAATGGCGACTCGCCGCTGAAATAGCATAGCTCATCGTTACGGCAAATATCGCCGTACAGTGTGATTTAGTGATGTTTGGGTTTATCAATGAGCAAACGTATAATCAAGACTAATTTTAGAATTATTACATCTTGCCCACGAGCATTGTAATTCTATTGTTCTCAACAAACATCTTATAAAGAGTTAGGCGGCTCTCTAAAAGCGTGTATAAACTTTGAGAACTCAAAGTGGCATTTTCAATTAGTGTTATTTTGAAACAATCATTAGATGAGTCATAGACTACATCTGCGTCTCCTTGGAACATTCTATATGTGACATCTTTTATGTATTTAATCATTTACATTACACCAATTTCTTCGCCGTATTTAGTGTGGATCACCAAGCGAAAATCTTCGACCATAACTTTAGCCCCATCATTGAGCTTCGGCCAAACCTTCTCAAAAAACTTAACAGCACGTTCCTTGATTTTTGAGATATGATGTGGCTCTGGAGCCATGTCAAAAAAAATACCAACACTCAAAGGGGCCGGGAAATTATATTCATCGAAGTTGTTCTCAGTCAACACGGCG
Source organism: Pterothamnion heteromorphum (assembly GCA_032358295.1). Lineage (NCBI taxonomy): Eukaryota > Rhodophyta > Florideophyceae > Ceramiales > Ceramiaceae > Pterothamnion > Pterothamnion heteromorphum. The sequence goes on along the minus strand of JAULBV010192824.1, from coordinate 72,013 downwards.
TACTCACCATTGGAATTGTATCCATATCGCTTGTTAAGCCAAATACAACAAGGAGAATAAATCTGATCTTCATCAAGCCTCTGACCAACAAATTCATAGAATGGATTCTTTTCATCAGCCACTTTTCCTTTAGGAGACTCGTCATCCTCTATCTCTTCTTCGAGATAGTATACGTCTGAGAACTCCAACCCTGTGTCTTTTTCATCAACGAAACCCGTGCAATAAGCACAGAGTTTTTTGGCAAAAGCATCCGAGATACCATCAGTATCAATAACCAATATGTACTCAGTTGAAATTAGAACTGGTTCACTCATCATTTTCCTTTTTCTAACAACAGACCCGATTCATTATTGGATAGTTCAGGGGGCACCATCGTCAGAGTAGAACACTCTTTCCATCTTCGGTCTGCTTGACCGTCCTTTTTTTGAAGAACCAAATCCCATTGACTTTTTAGATTCATCTTTTGACGAATCAGGCTTTTCTTCTTTCATCAAAGAAAGAGCTTCAATAGCTTCATCATAGTCATCACCAAGAATGATGACCGCAGTGAACAACTCCTTCAAGTGAGCAATACTCAATTCCTCAGTATCTTCAACCCACTGATCCAGATTGATCTTTAGAGACTCCACCTTATCTTTACCAATGATGAATTCAAAATACATACGACGACTTTCGGCATTCGGATGCCCAATCTTAAATCGCTTATCAAAGCGAGAAGGACGATTGATAATGCGAGCGCCCAATTTTTCTGGGTAATTTGTCGTCGCCAAAAAGACAACTTTTTCGATTTGATTCACACCATCAAGTATGTTGAGAACTTCACTTTCTGAATACATCTCCAATATACTGTCGATATCTTCCATCAAAACAACAACTGGTGTGTTTGGTTGAATCTCTCGAAACTTCCGAATTCCTTCCAGAAATAACGTAGGATGAGTGAATCTGATAACAACGCCGTTACGTTCCACCACATCTCGCATAATCAACTGAATTGTGCAAGATTTACCCGATCCTGGTGGTCCCCAAAGAATGATGCCACGCTTGTAAGTCAGGTTATAACTCCGAAAGATATTTTCCTTTTTCCAGAATTTCTGGATTTCAGAAACAACCTTATCGGAATTGGTTTCCGGGAACCTAATCAAACCAGTCGTCAGAACAGGAATTTGTTCAAAATAAATACCAGTGTTGGTATTGTGAACAATATCGTAAACGCCAGGAATGAGAGTTTCAGCCGTTTTACTAGACGGAAAATATCGTTTGCCGTCCGATGTGGACCATTGGCAATAACCACTAATCCTCCCACCACTATTCAATGAATCGCCAGGATCGTCAGCACTTGAACCATGCGGGTTTTGGTGCCTTAAAGGTGGGGATTCCTCTGCGAAAGCATTCTTGAGGATTTCATTCAATTCTTGACTATCGTTCGACACTGACAACTCCTTGTTTGAGGTCAGGATATTGTAATTCAAGAAAAGAATAAGTAAAGGTCAAATCGAAGTGTTGTTCTCAGATCAATCTTTTGTTGTTCACAAAAGCATCAACAAAGTTTTCGAGGACTGAATCAGTCCATTCATTTTTGGCAAATTGCGCAATCAAAGCAACAAACTGATTGTTGCCTTTGACATAACCTTTTGAAGAATTAATCCGATCAAGACTTGCCCGATCAGGTGTCTTAGGCAACTGATCGCTATAACTTGGCATATTCTTCAATTGTCAACCAGTGTAAGGGCATATTCCTTTTTGAGCATCCCACTGTTGTTTCAAATCCTCAAGCGTGATGTCAAAATCTTTACGCCTCTTGGCAGTGGAGGCGGAGGGAGTCATGGAACCGGAGGGATATATTCAAAAAAATAGGCCCCCGGAATAAAATCCGGGGGCCTATGGAGCCGAGGGGAGTCGACCTTCCCATTCTAGTTTCCTAGAGAGTGGACTATATCTTCACCATTGCCTTTCGGCTTTAGGTGTTGGGCGCTCTTGCTGGTAATTAAGAGGACTCAACCTCTCCAGTAGTCTCTGCACCTTCCAAGAGTGTACTCTTGGCTTGGCTCAGGATTGCCCTCGTCATTACACGTTAGGGTTTCCCTGAATTCACCCAATCATTCTCAACAACCTTTCGGTCATTGACGGCTCGACAATCGAACCCCTGTCCGCTGATAACAGAACTAAAGCCTCTACACGCTTGTCTCGTTGTTCTATTGTCGGGCTTTCAGGACCACTCCGAGCAAAGGTCCATCAGCCTTATCGACCTACTTTCTCATCTTCAGGTAAGTCGCCCACCTTCAGACCAGCAAGATTTTTTGGCTGACTTTTGAACGCTACTTGCAGTGCTTTCTCAGTCAGTGCCTAATTGCTTAGGCAGCAAGCGCTACCGGAGCAGCGCTTGGGAACTTCAAAGTTTCGCCAGTTATGGCTTGATCGAATTTTTGAGGAGCCTTTCGATCAACTCCTGCGTGCCACTCTAACCCTATCCACCAACGTCGAAACCGGGACGGCCCCAGTTTGGGCTGAAACTCAGGAAAAAAAGGTCTTTCAACCAGACATCCTTCGTTCAGCCACAATCATTCTACCACGACATTTTGCATTTGTAAAGTCACCGAACGTAATTTTTTTGGCCTGGAATCCGCAATCTCGACCATTTACTCTGATTTGGGTCCATGATGAACTCCCCAACACTCTTGTATCCTGCTGCATTGACAATGCTCAAGCCCTGTTTCGGATCAGAAAACCGTGCATTGAACTGAGTAAGTTTCTTGTCGTAATCCAAGGCAGTACGATTCAGTGAGGTATTGGTTGACTCACTTACCTCTCGTTTTTTCAGGAAATCATCGAACTTTTGGAAATGCATATTCACCTTCCTGTTTTACTCTTGCTCTTAATATATACCTTCAAGTTGAGTTTTTATGATGGTCTGAAAGCAAAATACATGTACAACCATGAAAGAAGTTTGGTGTTAAATACACCAACAGCACACTAGATAAGGAAACGGAGACAATCTTATGGCACACATGAAATTTCAAGAATATTTGGATCGAAACAATAAACTCAAAACTTCTGGCACTGTTAAACAGATTGCCGACTTCGAGGGAAGTGTCGATACCAAGCCCGCTAAAGAAAAGAAGCACAAAGATGCTGGCGGCAAAGGTCAAGATGGAGAAGTCAAACCTTATAAGGGCGGGACTGACGCTAAAGACCCAAATAAAGGAAAACTAGGTGACGGCTTTGCTCAAAAAGGCGATGCTAAACTAAAGTACGAACCGGGTGACGGTTGGTATGGTGGAAAAAATGGCGTCAGCAAAAGCGAAGAAGGTGTTCCTGGTGGTAAAAAACAAGCCACTTGGCCTAAAACAAAGACTCAGGAATGGGTTGATCGCACCAAGGACATGTCTCTGGCCGAGTTTACCAAGACAGTTCGTGCAGAAGCCATGAAGGGCCTTGACGAATGTGCCTGTCAAGAATCTCCTCATAACTCAATCAAAGAAACTATTGCTGTCTGCAAGTGTAACCCGAAGTATGTCTCCGCTCTGGTTCGTGAAATGAAGCGAAATGGTTTGTTTGGCAAATTGGTTAAGGAAATGGTCGATCATCCTGAAACCTTCAAAGCTCTTGCCATTCTAATGGAGCGTGATGAAATGTACGCTCGCAAACTCGCCAAAGCCATGAATGAAATGGTCGCTCCTCCGATGGGAGACGAAGCTGGCGGTGGTGATATTGGTGGCCCACCAATGCACAAAATGAAGAAAAAGAAGGGATTGCCACATCCTGACGACATGATGGGAATGGGTGATGATGACATGGGCGAAGAAATGCCTCATCCAGACGATATGCACGATGATAACATGGGCGATGAAGACATGGGTGATGAAGACATGGGTGATGAGGATGATCTCGGTGACGACGATCTCGGACTCGGTGATGACGATATGGGCGACGAAGATATGGGTGATGAAATGGGCGGCGATGATGATGACATGGGAATGGGCGGGCCTCCTGCTCCTCCACATGACAAGATTGGAAAGATTGCTCCTCCTAAAAAGAAGAGCGCACATCACAATCTAATGGCTGCAATGAAAGATCATCCTGCACTAATGGGCGGCGGGATGTAATCAAAAAATAACTATAAAAAAAGGCAGGTGAGATTTATCACCTGCCTTTTTTATTGGACAACAGACTTCACGCTGCAAAACTCTCTTCTGGCGGCAATGGGTCCATGTTTCTGAATTCAAGAACAATACTGCGACCACCACGAGCCTCGCTCATGAATCGACTGAACAGCAAGCCTTCATAGATCGGGTCTACATTCGTGATGCCTAAACAATAACACGTCAATGCACCCACTGCCGATCCACAACCTGGACCAACAGCTTGCGATCCATCTCCCCAACCCAGCAACTCTTTGCATACTCTTCGGGCTTCGTCTGTCATCTTCTTTTGAATCAAGAAGTAACTGGCAAAACCCTTACGTGTAATGAGACTGTATTCTTCCTTAATGCGGTCTGTGTATTCTCTGGTCTGAGGTAGACCACGCTTCTTAAAGCCACGCTTGACTTCTTCTTTGAGAACTTCATCAGCATCAGGAAGAACGGGCAGCTTCAAAGAACGATCAAGCTGCACGCCTTTGGCTTTATTACAGATTTCTACGGTCTTTTTCTTAGCCTCAACGAAGAACTCATAAGGAACAATGTCCTTATAGTCCTTCTCCCATTTGGCATTCAAGTCTTCTTCTGACTTCATCCAAAGATTGGCGTCCTGAAGCTCGAAGAAGTCCTGCATCTGATCCTGTGCAATAGCCGACTTGATTTCCTCAAGAGTACGACCAGTTTGCACCATTAACATAAGTCGCTGGAAGTGACTGTCCTCTGCTTGGCAGTAGTGACAGTCATTCGTGAGAATCAACTTCAAACCATACTTCTCTTTGGCCTTAATGATGAAGGCGTCATATGGCTTCTGTTTTGCAAAATCGAGAAGCATGATTTCAAGCAAATAGTGTTCTTTACCGAACATCTCGATATATCGCTCGATCATCGCAAAAGCGGCTTCTTCACCGTGCTGATCGAATGCTCGCCCCACTTCACTGTTGTAACAGCAAGATGTGAAGAACAAGCCTTCTTTGTATTTCTGAAGCTGCTCGTAATTGACACGAGGACGGCGATAGAAGCCCTTGGTCCATGCCCAAGATGAAAGACGAACTAAATTCTTGTAGCCGATTTCGTTGTAGGCAATGGCCAACAAATGGGAACCTGCTCGACATTCTTTTTGTTCATCTTCATTGAGATCAGCCATGAACTTCTGCATCTTGTCCAAACTGTCAGCTTCGGGCTGAAGTCTGTTCACATAAAGTTCACACGCAAATATCGGAGAAAGGGTGTCCTTACCCTTTTTGTCGTTAATTTTGTCGCAGGCTTTGATCTGACGAGGGATTGCTCCTAACATTCCGTGATCTGAGATAGTCAGAAACTTCTGGTTGATGAGTGGCGCACGAGTCGCATACTCCTCAACCATTCCGTACCCGTCAAGGGTACTAAAATCGGAGTGAAGGTGTAAATGTTCAAAACCTACAATTTCGAGACTCATGTTTGCTCCAGTTCAAGTTAATTTGAGATGACGCATTATACTCAAACTGAAGCAACTGAGCAAGCTATTTACTCGTCGGATTTCACTGTTTCCTCTTGTCCATTTTTCCATTTCTGGAATTCATCTTCTGCGTCCTTGGCTTCTTCTTCCAAGGCTTTGATGTCTGCCTGAACTTTGTCATAGAAGGCTTTGAGTTCAGCCTTCTTTGACTTCTTTCGTTCATGGATATCTTTAATCTTTACTGAAAAAGCAACAAACTCATCAGTCAATAACCAATTCATTTCGTCTGTCATAATGTCACTCCAATTGTGATTTTTGTGTCTTCTCCACGCAGATGAAACTGCGCAGCAAACTCTGATTAAATCAGAGTAACATTCCGGCAAATGTTTTTTGAACCTTCCATCTGCATATGTTTCTTTGGACAAAGCAATCATCATCTCCTCGTGAATTTGTCCACAATTTGATGATATGTGAGTCACCAGATGCCTAGAAAGCATTTTCATGTTTTCGTCCAGGCTCTCAAACTTTTCAAAGCTCACTTTTCAGTCCTGACGAAAATTGTGATACTTGATTTCTTTGCCAACCTTCAAAATATCTGGCGGAATAAACCCCAAAACCTTGGGCTGTCCCTTCCATCGGTCGTAATGTAGCCACAATTCACAACCAGGATATATTTCCGAGGTCATGAGCTTGGCTGGTCTTGCTTTGTTATATGGGTGTTTAGTCATATCGATATCACCCACTTTTTCCAAAAACTCTTTCCACAAGACATTGCACATCTGGTGAATGACCTTGCCATTGGCAACTCGAATAACAGTCCCATCTTTGGACAAGGTAATGTATTGAAAATACTCTACCAATACATCCCGTCCTATGACCGTTTCTTCATGATTGATACCATAGAATGGATCACGCATGGCGACTAGAATATCGTTTTTAGAGACCCTAGCTTTAATGGCGCTGCGATATCTTTTGCCACTCTTGGTTATTTGCCAGCAATCTGTCTTCTCTTGACAATCTTCAAAGAAGCTGCCTGGAACGAGATTGTATCCATGACTGGAATAATTCTCATTCAGACACTTAATGACCAATTCTTCTTTTTCTTTGCCATAGCTGACACGAGCGCCAGGTGACTGGGAATCAATAGTTGTCATGAACATTTCCTTATTTTGTCGAGCGATTCATATCCTGGTTGCCCAAATACTCCGTCTGCTAATCCATAGTAGACAGCTTCTTCGGAACTCAAATTCCAATCGCCCAGCTTGCGTATTTTTCGGTCTATGAATTTAATCACTTGATTTTCATTCATTTCACGTTTTCGGAAAAAAGGACCATCAACGGCTCTGCTTGCGTACAAACTAAGCATTGTCGTGTCTGTCTTTTTGTTCCAAGCTGCATTGGATTGTACTGTGGTTGCAACGCCTTCTAAACTCAGAAACCCACGATGAAGCATAAACTCACAAGAAGGCATCATGACTCGCTTACATGCTGATTGAAACAGCACACTGCTCATCGAAGATACTTCGCCATAAGCCAATATACTCACCGAAGAACGAGCGACATGAATGGCATCAAACATAGCCATGCCATGAATCCAATCGCCACCTGGACTATGCAGGTGAATCAGTATATTGTCGTCATCAACTTGATCCAACAAGTGCAGGTTTTTGATGAACTGAGTGGCCATTCGATATTCAATGCCACTCTCTTCGTCATGCCCAGAATAATGACTGTGCAAATAAATTTCTCGGTTGAATGGATTCAGGTCGTAATTATGAACCTGATTCACCAACTCTAGGAAATCAACTGAACTTTTTTTCTTTGCCATTTATTCTCTCAGTCAAGACAGACTTCTTTGTGTACGGTCAACAATTTTGACCTATCCACGCTTGAGATGTTCCTTACGGGTTACAAGTTCAACATCCTTTTGACTGTCTGGGCCGTAACAGCAATAAACCTTTTCTTCTCCATCTTCATTTTCTGAAGCTAGATAAACATCTTCACCCCATACTGCCCTTAAAGCGGTCAGCACGTCGAAAACGTATGGCTCATAAATGTTTCGACCATCAAAATAATGTTGCAAGAACATTGCACCCTTACCACGATAATTTGGCTCAGTGAGCCGAATATCCGGCAATCCACCATTAAGATGTCTTCTAAGCAAAAGATGCTTGATTTCTTTGAAATCACGATTTTCTATTTTGAAATCGCCATTCGGGAAATGTTTCCAATGATAATATTCCTGTTCCCGACAAAAGTCTTCAGTAAAGAACTCGTGAAGCAAAGTAAAATCGTCGTAGTATTTGCGAACTTCAAAAATCTTTTCTTTACCAAGGCCAGCCTTAGTGTCCCATTTGTCTTTGATCCGAATGTCAGTACATTCATCCCATTCAGGACCAAACTGACCTTTATCCCAACGATTGCGAATATCTCTAAGCAAGTAGTAACCCAACTTATATGGGTTCATTGAATACTTACCGCCTAATACGCCCATCTTGTGATCTGCATATTCAATGATGCCGCAATCATGACTTTTCTGACCAAGTGCTACAAAGCCCTGCTCAGCCATAATTACAGAGTCAGTCATCGAGGCCCATCCTTCGTTGATGGTCTTAGTCTGACGCTGTGGGAAAAAGTAAATAGCTTCTTCATATAACATTGAAATAATGTCCGCCTGCCAAGGTTTCAGTGGCGCATTATCTCTCAGGTATGCAAGAATGTTTTTGGTCGGTTCCTTAAAAACGCCAATCTCATCTGCAATATCTTGCTTGGAAATTCGCTCATTCTCTCGGTCACGGAAATCCTTTGTGTTTAAGAAAGGCTCCATGTACATACGGTCTTTATTTACCGTCAATCGTCGTGGGTGCCGATAGGTTCTTTCGTCCCGAATATTCTTTTCAGAGACAACTCTATCGGTCCAGGCTTCTGCTCCGTCGATCAGAGTTTCCAATCGCATAACCGAATCCAAGAACTCAGTGACACGTTCCTTGCCCCACCTCGCCATGTACTTGCGAATACGAGTGCCGTGATTGGCCATCTTATTCAACATGTTTGTGTCGGTGGCGCTGAAGTGGATATTGTTCTTGAAAAAATCATTGTGACCTGTAGCGTGAGCCACAACTGTCAGATGGTCAAGTAAAGTATTGGAACTGAGATTGTAGATATAGCACGGGTTGGTATTGATTACCATCTCGTAAATCTTGTGCATCCCAAACTCATATCCTCGCTGAAGTTCTTCGTATTCCATACCGAAAGACCAGTGCGGGAATCGCACAGGGAAACCACCATAGGCGGCGATTTCACTAATCTCATCGTAAGTCAACAATTGAACCACAGTTGGATAGAAGTCCAAACCCCAATCTCTACAAGCCTGAAGAATCTTGGGAATGTACATCTTCAATTCCGGCGACAACTGAACGCCTGGAACTGTATTATCACCAAGTAATATTGGCGCACCGTGCATGAATCCCATTATACTGGCTCCTTATTATCAATTGCAGCAGAGTTACCGAGCAACTTTTTGATCGCATTCATAATTTGCTCGTTTCTTTCCTCTTCTCCCAAAGTTGGAGAAGTGTAAAAGCCGGATGATGATTTAATCTCTGCGGTTGGTCCAATAGAAACCGTTCTTACAAATTCTTTATCAAGAAGACCAAACTTGATCGCCTCATCAACCTTCTGTTTCACAGACCCATCATAAGTATGAGCCAATATCTGGGTGATGCCCGTGAAATTCACCACTTCAGGAGTGAACTCTTCCTGAAGAGTTTTGATGAATGTATCGTTGTCATCAAGCCAGTTCTCGCCATCCGTGAAGTAAAACACATAAATATTCCACTTGTTCGGTGGATAGCGACTCTCAAATTGCTTGGTGATAAATTTCAACGCAGAGGAGCATGTGGTGCCGCCACCAAAACGATACTTATAGAATTTGTCTTCATCAACTTCCATAGCCATTGAGTCATGCCACACATACAAACGATCAACTCGGTCGTAGAATCGGCGAATCCAGGTATCAATCCACCAAGACATATCACTGATGATATCGCACTTGGCATCATCCATACTTCCAGAACCGTCACGAGCAAAAATCACCAGAGCATTACTGGATGGAATTTTAATCTCATTGAACTGACGATATCGCTTATCTTCCTTGATCGGCTGCAACACTCTCACAGGATCAGGAAGTCCAGGAACATACTTGAGGTTATTGAGCGTGCCTTCAGCAGCCTGACGCTTTAATGTCTGCATCAAAGTGCGGCGATTGTAACGAAGAGACTCTGGGCCAATCAACGAAATGTTGTTGTACTTGATCTTGATCTCATCGTAGATTTCATTGGGCTTTTTCTTCAAATTTGGAAGTTGAAGTTCTTCCTTCATAAACTTGAGAACTTCTTCAAGGTCCAAATTGATGATGATACCTTCAGTCTCACCTTGTCCAGCTTGACCTTGACCCTTTTTTGGGTCTTTGCCAATAACTTCTCCATCTTTTCCTTTGCCTCGACCAACACCTTCATCACCACTGCCATAAACAATGTGTGGAATGTCAATCTTAGGAATGGTAATCGATATTTTACCGTTCTTACCACGATTTCGTACGATCTGACCGCTCTTGATGAATTTCTTCAAGGCTCTACGGATACGACCGGATACTACGTCACGGAAATCTTTGTGGTCTTCTTCAATTCGTCGTGGCATTTTTTGTCTCCTTGAAAAGTTCCATTTCTTTAATCTCAATCTGCATTACTGAATTCCCATTACCACTAAAGGAACTTGATAATTCAAGTCATCAAGCCTTTTGACGATTTGATGAAAACAACCTGGGCCGGTACTCATTTTTGTTTGGAGGCACTTTGTAGGAACAACAAGAACTCCAAGATCAGACAACCCCAACACTTTATTGTACAGTTCCAACTTCAATACATTGTCAGACATGAAAGCATATTTGCCCAATTGAACTTCACAAGCAACTCTATCTTTCATGAAGTCTACTTCATAAAAACCAAGACCGTTATCTGCGTATTGAAATTTATGCTTACATGGTTTCCAGCCCCTGTTGTCCATGATTGGTTTTAATGCAGAATTCATTGCCTTTGGACTGAAAAGCATACGTCCTCTCATGGTCTTTTCTAAACTTTGCTTTAGATACAAAGACTCAGCATCAATGTCTCCTACAGCGGACACTATCTCTGTCAATAAATCTTGGGTCTTTTTTGTCAAAACACAAGACTTAAACGCAGCAGGAACTTTAGGATATATTTTCCATTCTGCCATTTTCATGTATATTAAATTCCTCTAGGGTGCAATCAATTCTACACCAAACGACATATCATCTGGATCACTCATGAAGTCTCTAATAAGCATATTCATAAAGAAATCTGTTTGTTCAAGATTAAGGGAAGAAAAGAATTCACCTAAAGTGCCATCTTCACTCCAAACTTCAAGACCTATTTCGTCTATTTCTTTGAACAACTGTTTTTTCTTGGCACAAGAAAGCCAATGATTTACAACGCTCATGTTGACTCCTTATTTCAAAGAAGGGGATGGACCCTTACGAATCGTGCCTTTCCCTTTGTCTAACGACAGAAGGAAGCTGTTCGAAACCTAGAATCCATCCCCACCCCTTAGACGGGATTTAATCTTCATCGGCGAGATCGCCCCTAGCGAAGATTCCCCCTACGAAATCCAGAACATCAGTTGCCGACCGCTCGTTATACCCATATTGCTTGATGAGCCGGGTCTTGATAGCGTCGATCTTTTCCTGAATGTCCTTATCCACAACTGTTGCACCACTGACATTCAAGGCACTCAACTTAATGGTGTCCTTAACATCCTCGAACAGCTTGGCTTCCAGAGCCTTACGGAGTTTAGGGTTGCTGTCCCAACGGAACTGCTTGCCCTTATGAGCCAAGTCGCCGATGAACGCTGCGATCTGACGACGAAAATCTTCGCAACCCGTGTCTGGGATTTGAATCTTCTCTTCAATCTGTCGCATCAGTCGCTCGTCCGGCTTGCGGTCTTGACCTGTGATTGGGTCTTTCATCTTCGACTTATTGATGAAGGCCATCACATTGTCAATGTAATTCGTGCAGAGTCGGATAATTGCGTCTTCGTCACCCACCAGAGCCTTCTGTACCTCAGCCTTCAAGATTTCGGTCAACTTCTTGAGAGCCAAGTCAATACAAGTGATATAACGACCGACCTGTTCCTTGTTGGACAACAAAGAAGAATGTTCCAGTCCATCCCGAAGTTCATTCAAAACCATGAACATATTCACATAGTCATGGTTGTTGGCCAAACAGTTGGAAATCTTGTCCTGGAGGTATCGCACAGATACACCACCCGACATGCCCTCATCAGGATACTTATCCTTCATTTCCTTGACAGCATCTTCTGTCCAGCCAGCCAAGAGCTTGTTGTCATACAATTCGGCTTTCTCAACAAGGCTGATCTTGCCATCCTTGTCATCAGCTAACCGGGTCAACACGCTCCATAGAGCAGCGATTTCCAAGGTGTGAGGAGCAATGTGCTGCTTGACCTTGCCTGGACCATAATCCTTTTCCAAAATGCGAAGTTCTTCAGACCACTTTAGGGTGTAAGGAACGTCGATCTTAGTGGTACGGTCACGGAACGCTTCCATATACTGATTGCTCTTGAGCTTCTGGAATTCCGGGTCGTTTGTGTGGGCGATGATCGCCTCATCAATACTGACCTGAGAGAACTTCTTTGGCTTAATGCTTTGCTCTTGCGAAGCACCCAAGAGGTCATACAAGAACGCAGTGTCGAGCTTCAGAGCCTCGATAAACTCAATGATGCCACGGTTTCCGACACAGAACTCACCGTCGAAAGAGAACGCTCGTGGGTCACTGTCAGAACCGAAGTTTCCGATCTGGCGGAAATTAATGTCACCAGTAAGCTCAGTGCTGTCCTGGTTCTTCTCGTCCTTCGGCTGGAAGGTTGCGATACCACAACGATCTGCTTCGCTGTAAACCTTACGAACAACTCGAATGTGCTTCTCTAGCACTTGCTCCAAGTCACCATCGTATTTCTTGAGGAAGTACGTCATGAATTTCTTGCACAACGGATTCAACTCATCTGCACAACGAAGTGTGTAGATGTTTTGTTTACGTTCTTCTGGGGAAATTTCCTCCAGAATGCGATTCAACTCGTCAACGATAGGCTGACGAACTTCCATCGGGAGCAACTTAAGAGGCTGCTCGTGCATTGGACAGGGACATTCTGTTTCTGTGTAAACACCGTCTACACCTGTTGGCAGATTAACCCACCTGTAAGAGTACCATGCACCTGCATCTGTGCGAGAGAACTTCTCCATGCTTCGCTTAAGCAAGCGACACAGAGTTGACTTCGAGCTACCGACTGGGCCGTGTAGCAAAAGAATGCGGCGTTCTGTTCCGTAGCCACCAGCGGCTCCCTTGATGAACTTAACCAAAGCATCCTTCATTGGTGCTAGACCAATGATTGGACAATCTGGGTCATCGAAGAAGACATAGTTGGTGTATGTCTTCCGGTACTCCTCAACCGTACCGTGGCCCTTTTCCATAATCATGTCATAAAGTGTCTGCCACGCATTTCGTAGCAGATGCGGCTGCTTATAACAAAGCTCCAAGTATTCATCGAATGTCATTTCAGCGTGCAACGCACGGAATTGATTTCGATTAAAGTTGCCAATTACTTTTTTCAGGGTTGTTGTCATTTTTCCTCCAAGGAAGCGAATATCCGGTACGAGCAAGATGAAATATAGCCGCTGAATATTTGTCGTTCAAGACCCAAAATGCGAATTCTGAAAAATGTTTGAAATATTCAGAGGGTGTCTTCTTGGATTATAAGAGAGGATATGAAAAAGAAAAAGTCCAGAAGGTTAATTCTGGACTTTTTTGTTTATTTTACTTCGCCCCACGAGTCGTTATTTTCGAGATCGTTTATTGGATTGTATGGTTCTGGATTGCCGCCATACTCCTCTGCGGCTTGTCTTTCGGCGACAACCTTGGGTAAATTATGATGGAAACGATAATCGTGGCCTGAAGAAGAACTATTCCAACGATCAGTGCCTTCAGGATTGGAAAACATAAAACTACACGCTGCCAGCAGCTTTTCTTTACGTTTACATCCACAATCAGGACATTGGACCCCTTTGTATTTGTTCGTTTTATCAAATGGCACAAGTTCTTCGTACACTTTTTTACACTTCTTGCATTCAAAATCGTAACGTGGCATTATTCTTCCTCTAGTTTTCTAAATTGTTTGTAAGCAGCATCAATCATTTTTAACTTAGTAGTGTATCGGCAAAACCACCACCAAATTGATTTTTCACAAGTGCGAATAGCCATTCTAAGAATGCGATGATTCAAATCTCGCTGGACAAAACGAATTTGCAATTGCTGTATTGCCATTTCTTCTTCGACAATGGCTTTGTATTGCTCATCTCCGATTTCACTTTCACTTTGACCATTGAAAAATTTGTCAACATCCTCACGATATTCATCGTTTTCGTCGTAATTGAACCTTCTCATGTTATCCCCTTGATACGGTTAAAAATAAAGGAGTTGCTGCGCTCCAAATTCGCCCAATTCTTAATTCATTGGCCGTTAAATCGCCTTGATTGTATTTAACACCAAACAAGAAGGGGCAACTCATTTTATTTATCCAGGAAGACGTAACAAACTTACCCCAACCTTGGGAATATGTAACGAAAGTACATGAACGAGCCTCTTTGCAATCGCAAGATAGATCATCGCCTAGCCGCATCACATCAGAAAGTGAATCTGGTGAGAATCCAGCCTCATCAAAATCTCTTACACAGATGGAATCTGGAGACACAATCAGTAGGGGCTTGGAAACACCGTGATCGAGAGCCGCTTGAACTTGCCCTTCATCATCAGATTCTTTGTGAAGAATAAAAGGAATCTTGCACTTTCTAGTCCAAGCAAAAAGATCGTGCTTCATCAACCTGCGATGTGAAGCGACGAAAACTTTGGCATCAGGCAAATTTTTGGTTAGTGAATACCAACACAAAAAAGACATCCAATTATGGTGCGGCAGATAATCGCAAGCAATCAAAATGTTCAGACCGTCTCCGGTCGATGATATTGTCATGACATAACAGAGCTAACTGGTTTGACATTTCTCGGCACAGGATGAATAGTATTCACGTTCAGACCAGTAAAAGTGGGCTTGGCTGGTTTGGCTGGATTGACGACGCTAAACATTTTGCCAGGAGAATGACCCGTACCCATGCCATATAGCTTTACTCGCTTCTCTTGCTCGTCCAAATATTGAAGGAATGTAATCATGCTACAATATGTATGTTGTTTATCCAAAATTGAAGCTAAAATTAACCATTCAACTTAACTTCTGGTTCTCTAGGTCTGTAGATGCCAAATTCGTAGCCTACTACACACCCAGTGGGTTTAACTCCCTTTGGATTTTTTGTGTAGCCAGAATACCACGGAGCCATAGATGGCATAGACAAACGGACGAAAGTTCGCTCAGTGTCGGCTTCCATAGGAAGAGACTCGTGGACACATGAGAAATTGCACCAATATGCCATGTCAGCTTCAAATACAGTGGCTTCTAAGTCAGGGAACAAATGCCTCAGATGCTCGCAATTACCGTTATTCTTGACGTTGCCTTCGAAGTCCTTATTCCAAGCTCGACACCCTGCCGGACTAGATACGGTAATCATCCCGCCAATTCCCGCCGCCCCTTGCATCCATTTTTTTTCACCCTCGTCCCACAAGTTTGAAATGTAATGTCTAGTGCCAATTGCCGACCAAACACACAAGTCAGATCGATCGTCTGCTCCTATTCCATCAACGTGAAGCCCCTTCAAACGTAGAGTGTTGCCCTTCTTAACCATCTTCTCGTCGATAGTCAAATAACCCACACCCGTCTTCACTGGAGAAATTTCGATCAACTCCTGGACGGTTTGCTTATAGTGAGCCAAATCGTTGGGCAGACTTTCAATGTCCTCCAACTGAATAGGGAGCATCAAAACTCTTGTGTATTTATGAATATTGTTTTCAACTCTGATTGAAGGAAGGAACACTGGCTTCAACTGCTTGAAATTACTTTTGTACATTTAGCACCATTTCTCTTCTCCATCGATCCAAAAGTGAAGAACCAGCCTACCAGACGTGGACTGATATTTCCTGTCGATCTTGATGAACCCGGCGTGTATCTTCCGGTGACAAAGACTACATACGGTGATCGTATTAAAGTCAGTGTACTTTCCACCTTGCGACCCTTCTATTATACGGTGAACGTCTAAGAGATCATAGACATCGCATGGGCAGAAGTAACACTTGCCGTCACAATGCTTCTTCGCAATTTTATCTATCGTCAATTTTCGTCGTGCCATATTTCCTCCGTAGAATCATATCTACTGGAGGATAAACATCAACTTAGGAGTATTACCCATGAAGTGTTTTATTTGTGCGTTTCTTGGATCGTTGGCTGGTATTTTAACCGCTGGATTGATTTATCTCGGCCTTGGTTGCAATTGCAAACACGAGTGTAAATCTTGTGATTATGAATGTGATGGCAAATTTTGTGATTGTGGATGCGCCTGCTGCAAGGATTGTTGCTGCAAATGTGATGGCAAGTGCTGTGATAAATGCAAGTGCGGCGTCAGATGTGCTTGTGGAGCAGAAGGTTGTAATTGCCTTGAATGCAACTGTGGTCCCGACAAAAAATGCTGCGAAGCCTGCACCTGTTCAAAGTGCGTTAAGTAACTTCTGGATTACATCCACTCGGCCAATCGTCTTTTGATAAAGATTCAGATTCAATCTGAGTCTTTATTTTTTTGAATATATTGGTTGTGGACAATCCATCAACCATTGGCACCGTCACCACTTCATTCACTATTCCATAGCCAACAATATCTTCTTTTTTGTATTCTCCACCCTTTACCAATACGTCTGGATTTATTCTTTTGATAATTTCAAGTGGCGTATTTTCACTGAAAGGAATGACAAAATCCACAAATTCCAATCCCGCCAAAAGAGCCATCCGATCATTCAAAGAAATAAAAGGTCTTCCTGGCTTTAACCTAGCAACACTTTCGTCTGTGTTGACAGCAACTACCAACTTGTCGCCCAGACTTTTTGCATACCGCAACAACTCCAAATGTCCAGCATGAAGAATATCAAAACAACCATTTGTGAAAACCAACTTGTATTTTCTGTTTTGAAAAATCTTTGAATCATCAATTATTTTACTGGCGGTTGGATCAAATGTATGCAGAATATCTGTTCTGGTTAATGGTTTGTTGTGTCTGTTTTTGACGTATAAAGAACCAGCACGCCACGCAATTTCCGCAGCCTCACTAATTTTCATACCATAACCCAAAGACATTGCCAGGAAAGCCGTGAAACAGTCGCCAGCACCAATAACCGACTCGGCTGGAGGGAGTGGCTGAGTCGGTCGAATCTCATAAATACCATCTCGGTCAAAAACCGTAACTCCTTGACCTGCTTGTGTGATTACAACAGCTTCACAATTCAGCCTATTCAACAAGTAAACTCCAGCATCATTGACAGTGCTACGCCCTGATAACAACAAAGCCTCCTGCTTGTTGGGTTTGAAAATAGTGCATCCCCGCCAACGATCCAAGTCACCAGATTTAGGATCAACAATTGTGATGGGGCATTCGGGGATCAATAGATTGGTATATTTGGAGAAAACGCCTTTGTCATAATCTGAAAAAATCAACACATCAAAATATTCAGCCGTCTGTTGAGCTTTTTCGTATAGCTCAAAACACTTCTTGTCTAAATCCGACCCTAGACCATAATGTGACTCTTCTACGTCCCACCTGTAAGTCGGGAAATCATCACTGTAGAACCTACGTTTTCTTGGAATACATGTAAATATATTCACACACATATCAGTATTAACCCCCTTTAACCGCAGTGAAGTGTCTGCTGACTTATCGGTAAAAGAAATCAAATTGACATTGGCGTTGAAATTTTTGAATTGATACACGACGTTGGCAGCACCACCTGGAAAATCTTCAGATTTATCTGTGTCGGAGTGCATGACTGGAATGGGGAATTCCGGGGAAATCTTCTTGACTCGTACGTTGAAATACTCATCAATCATTGAATCGCCAATAACGCCAACTTTCACTGCCGGACTGATCGCCTCTAATTTCAAGAATTTTTCTAATATGCTCATGGCATAAATGAGTATGCCAAAATAAAAACGCCTATGATTTTATCTCGTAATTATTGAAATTTTAACTATATACATCGAGAGGTATGGTATCAAAATGAAAGAACTTGACAAATCAATTATCGGAAAGAAATTCAATAGACTAACAGTTATGGAATTTGCCGAATATGAAAAAACAACATGTCAAAGCAGAACCGTCATCTATCAGAAATGGATTTGCCGATGCGATTGCGGGAACACAAAAATTGTTCGCAGAAACAATTTTGTTTCTGGAAACACAAAAAGTTGTGGATGCCTAAATCATGAGAAGAATCAAAAATTAAAAGGAAAAGGTATTCAAAAAAACATACTGCCAGAAGGTAGTGCCGCTATGAATGCCTATTTGGGAACCTACACATATAGAGCTAAGAAAAAAGCAATGGAATTCTCATTGACAGAAGATGAATTCAAAGAGATTGTTTCGCAACCATGTTATTTTTGTGGACAACCTGCTGATAGACAATTTCCTACACAAACCAAACTCAATACGTGTCCAACAAATGGGACCATTTTGGTCAATGGAATTGACCGAATCGATTCCGCTGTTGGTTATAAAAAAGAAAACTGTTTGCCTTGTTGTGAAATATGCAACAAGGCAAAACGAAATCTTTCCATTGACGCATTCAAAGTTTGGATCAAAAGAATATCCAAACACAACTTATAGTTTGTCTCTTGGCATAATCACAATTTGAGTGCCATCCCAACATTCTTCATATTTAAGTCCTCGAAACAAACTCGGCATTTCAACTTCCATAATTTTTGCAATCTGTACATAGATGTCTCTGATAACGGCTTCAGCATGTTCATTGCCTCGAAGAACAATACAATTCCAAATAGCCCGTGCATTGGCACTCATTACCATGATCGCTTCTGTGGCGATAGGAAGAATGTCTCTAGCTGCTCCACGAGCAGCTTTGCGGAGCATTCGTTTTTTTTCTCGTTCTTCAAATGAAGCAAGCGTTTGCATGAATTTTGGATTATTCTGCAAGTCATTCTCGATCAATTTCAACAATTCACAATATGCTTGTTGGCTTTTATGAAGTTTGTCATCAAAAGCCGAACTGCTCTGTTCGCTAAGTTGAGCAAGTGGTGGGATACAAAATCCCGGTTCCCAAGTGCCTTCCTCTTCTTCTCTTTCAAAGTCACAATATCGTGTGCTTAATTGTGAATAAGCCCAGCCAGTACGATGTCTAACTTGTTCATGAGAAAATCCACGACCTGCACCCACAATTAAAAAACTCCAAGTTGGATGCTCACAAACACTACCATGAGCAGGTCCAGGCTTCCAAGTTCCATCAGCATTGAATCCAATCAAATTTTGAAGATATTGTGCATTACTTTTGCTGCCAGCCTTTTTTCCAAAACTCATATAACAGCATCGTCCAGCAGCTTCAACTAGCCTTTCAGCATTAGTCACACCTTCAACGGGTGTAGGCCAATCAAGCCCCTGTTCCTCCAAAAAAGCGTTCAATCCTTCTTCTACAATTTGTGGACGTGTAATAAGATAGACTTTAGGGGATTTAAGGATTCTCATTACTTTTTCCTTGGGGAGTGCGACGAAATCACCGATTTCTGCTTTGCAGATTATCGAATCGATACAGCATCATACCTAAACCGCTATTCATGGTCAAGATGGTCGTGTTTTCGCTTCTTTTTCTTTTTCTTATCTTCGTCACGGAAGCCAATCATATCAATAGGTTCTCTCTGAACCATACCGATGGTAGGACGGGAAAATACAGCAACAGCATTGGTGCCAGTTCCGACCTCTTGCAGTTGTAACCATTTTCTGAATTTCATAAATCTCCTTTACATTGGTGGTGGGGCTGCTCCTGGCATTCCACCACCCATTGGGTCGGCTCCTGGCATTCCTCCACCGCCTTGGGTGGCTGGTGTCCAACCTGTCGTCAAAAACTTGATGAGTTCTTGGCGACCCAGATGGTATCTGTTGGTGTCTTGATATTTAGCTTTATTCAGCCTATTGCCTTGCAGATAACTACGATTTCCCTTTTGAGGTTTCAAACGTATATCTGCACCACTGGGTGTAAGTGAACCTTTGACAATTTCCCACGCCGATAACTTGTATAAGACTTCTTGATTGGGTTTTCCTAAGCCGAAGTGCGACGAAACCCACGGTTCGTCCTCGAATATAGTCGCAAGGTCTTTCCATTCAATTCCCTGTTCATCACCCAATGCTCCAAAATAATCTTCGGTCCCCTTGTCTTCATCTCCTGCACCCATAGCGATACTACGAGACTTATCTGGAGTTGGGTCCATGTCTTCTATAAATTGACGAAAACTTAAAATTTTCACAAAACTCCTTATTTAATCAGGATAATCATATTTCTCAATCGTATGATTTTGTTTGTCATATGAATATTGTTCATAATCAGAATCGGGCCAATTGGGATGATACCCCTTGTCCCCTACTAAATAATCAACAATTTGTTGGGCTTCTTGAGGTCCAATTGATTGAGCGACACGATAAACTCCGGGTTCCATATCTTGCAACTTGCGTGCAACCCCATAAAGTTGTTTGTTTCCTCCAAAAGCACTCAAATCTTGTTGTGCATCTTTTACCCTATTTTTTCGTTGATTTTGCTTGTAATCATTTTTGTAAGGCGTGCCAAACATGCCAATCTTTGCATTTGAACCTACTTGTTTTTCATTTCCTGAAATCAAATTGCCTGACTCATACCCGCCTCCCATGCCTAATAAAATTCTCTTCCTTTTATCATAGAGTTGTTGAACTTGTGCATTCAAAGTTTCAATTTGATTGTTTATTTGATCGATTGTTTTTTGCAATTGCTGATTAACAGCAGGAGAAATAGTTCTTTCTCCTTCGCTCAATTTCTTTTGGTGCCATTCAGCAAAACTGTAGATTTTCATACTAAACCCTAAATCATAAAGTTGTTCTTCATATATACCATTACCGGAGGAATAAATGAACGATAGCTATTTCAATACACCGTCTCCAGCTTTCTCGCAATTCAGAGAACTTATGGATAGATGGGATCGACACTGCGTCCTGGAGGAACAAGAAAAATCCATCCATGACCTAATGGATCGCCACGGAATGATTCTATTCTTCAAAAAAGGAGACGATTTATTCGGCGCACCAGAAGAAAGTCGCTTGGTTTTCGCCAAACTCAAAAACGATGAACCAGAAGACGATGATCCAATGATGCCTGGATTCCGGGACGAAGCCAAGTTTCTCGGAATTAATCTATTCAAGTCTATGTTCGGCTCACCTGAAGATTCCGTTGAAAACATGTTTGGCAATGAGGACATTCCAAATATCCATGTGTGCGACCGAGACGAAGTGGTAAATATGATTATGCACCACAAGCCCAAGAAGCCGAAGAAAAAGGAAAAAGATGCCCCTGCCATTTCCAAAAGATAACCATCTAAGAAAGTTTCAATGCTTCGTGTGTGGCAAAGTTTACACCGAATTTGAAGAATACAAGACGCACATCATAGAATCACACGAAGAAGGTCGTGAATTTGTGTTGTGTCCACTTGGTCGTTGCGGTGCGCCGGTTCGTGATTTGCGAATGCACTTTAAGGCAAAACATCCAACTGAAACCCAGATACCTAAAGTTGGCCAAATGAAGGCTATGATCTGGAAAGATCAAAGCAGCAAAAAAGATGGCAAACTGAAACAAAGAAAAACAAAATTTAGAGAAGGCTATCTGGTATCAACCAAAAACTGTGGAAAAGAAATGCACTATCGAAGCGGTATGGAATGCGACGTGTATGAATACCTAGAAGCTATGCCTGAAGTGATTTCATACGATGTAGAACCATTCAAAGTTCAATACACCTTTGAAGGTGAAGTTCATGATTATAACCCAGACTTAAGCATTCTCTTTGATGATGGACATATCGAAATATGGGAAATCAAACCCTCAAATCAAACTCATTTGCCGATAAATACTGCAAAATGGACAGCCTGTAACCAACACTGCCAGTCAAGAGGTTACACGTTTATGGTGTTAACAGAAGTGGGTATGGGAAAACTGAAACAGAAAATAAAGAATCAAAAACCCTTGAACGAATAGGTAGAAAATCAATGAGTTTTTACAAGTGGTTGATTGAAACCAAAAATTGGCAAATCGATGAAATGCCAATATCTAATTTCAAACTCATGGGACAATGGGGACCAGATGCTAATCGTGCCTATGGCTACTCCAAACAGGACACTGGCATTCTTCAAAGTCCTGTAGCTGTAAGTAAAATTTACAAAAAATGGTCAAACACCCATAATGAATTTGACTTTTATTTCTTGCGCAGCAATAAAGCAAGAAAGCAATCTGAAATTGGTGAAGTGTCCCCAGAATGGGTTAAAGAAAATCTTGAAGTAGATATCCAACCAAGAAATGACGCCATCACTGTGATTTTCACACAAAATACTGGTACTGAAAAAATCCCCATGACGGCTTGGGCAATTGCCCACCGTTTAGGTCATGCGATTAAACGAGGACCAAACTTTGAAAGATACTTCTCTGAAGTTCTACTTCAAGATTTTCGTGAACTACTTGATGAAATCTATGGAATCAATAAGCAAAGATCATTGGGTGGATACAAATACAGTTACAGTAGTGAAGATGACGAAAAAGAACTAAGATCGTTAGCTCAAGCTGTTGGTACAATGCGATCTGCACGACAGAGTAATCTCGTGAACTTCTATGAATTTACTTATGAACTAATTGCACAATGGATCATTACCGGAAAAATCAAGTTTAACCCTATCCCACGTTCTCTAATTTTAAGAAAAAGAATGGCATGGGGTCGCCCTGCTAATGATACTCGTTCCTCTCGACTTGATAAGGATAGTCATGAAGAATGGAATGAAATGTTACAAGGCTATGCAGACAAATACGAACACTACCTAGACTCAATATTTGGTGGACTTGTTGGCAAAATGTTTGTTATGTAAGCCTTAATCTCCTCGCACCACCCGATATGAATCCGAGTCCTCATGATTGAAAGTTCAACGTGGTTAGTATAGTTGAACAGTTTTCTACCCAGTAACTCTTTACTGCTTCTTAAATGACACATAGAGAGCAACACAAGATATCAGTATTGAAATCAAGCTCACAATCAGCGTTCCTGAAGTCGCCGGTTGGCTTTCCCACATTTTCTCCCACCAAGATTTGCCGAACTCAATTACTTGCTCATTCGGTATCCTTATAAAACCAGAAGTGGAGAAATCTCTATATATTTCAATTTTCCCTAAACCTTCCAAAGATTTGAGATCATCATGTATCAGCAACTTTGACAATCGTGCTACACGCAATGCCAAATCAGACTGATGATGCCCATAACCAGTTCCTTGAGCATAGGTTTTACAAGCCCATTTATTTGTCGCAGTAAATGATACAATATCTACATTGTTGCCCAAACTTACCGTGGATGTTTCTTTTGCGACCGCTTCCTTGCAAAGTTCAGCAAACAGTTTGTCCACCCGACGTTTTATTTTTCTCGGCGTCATGCAACCTCCTTCATAAAAATTTCAATGATTTGTGTCATGTTTTCTTTTTTCCAATATGGTATCACCAATAATGGAATGTTGTTTTTCTCTGCCCATGCCTGTTTGATTTTGTCTCTTTTCTGAACACCATTGAATATAGCATCCATCTGGTCATCACTCATAGTGACGTTCCATCGCACTGGCCTATAATGTTGCTCGCCGTGATACTCAATGAGTAGTCCTCGCTTGTCTGCGATTTTAACCATAAAATCAAACGGCAACTCATTCTTGTGCTTGCAAGTCTTGAATTTGGCTTGCCTTTTGAATGATAAACCTAATTTAGAAAGAATTGTTGCCACTTGCTTCTCGCCTTTTGATTCACAGCATATTGTACAACCAGCATCACTTATACAACGATGACCTATACTTGAATAATACTCATGTCTTTTTGGACAAATCCACCATACCTTCTTATCACTTCCATATAAAACATCATAAGAAGTCAAAGTGCCATTTTTGGTAGGATGCCATTGAGCGGCTATCTTTGGATGCGTTGTCATTAAACAATTTGATAAAGTTGCCTGTTTACCAGCACAAAAAGCACAACCGTGATTACAACAACCACGATTCGCAATTTTTGCTTCCCAGATATGATCTGGCTCTTTGTCACACTGCCACCAAGCACTCTTGTTACTGGCATAAGTTACATCGTAAGGAGTCAAAGTCCCGTTTTTAGAAGGATGCCATTGAGCAGCTATTTCTGGATGTGTTGTCATTAAACAATTTGATAAAACAACTTTCTTGCCATTGCAACAAGGACAAAATTGTCCTTTCTTCAAATTGTTTGGTGGAGCTTCCCATTCATGGTCTGGTCCTTTATTACATCTCCACCAAACCATCTTTCCAGATGCCGCAGTTACATCGTAAGGAGTCAAAGTCCCGTTTTTAGAAGGATGCCATTGAGCGGCTATCTCTGGTAAAATATTTGCAAGACAATTTGTCGAATCAACTCTCAAACCTCTACAAAATGGACAACCTCTTCCTTGAGTTCTATGATTCGGAGAATCATCCCATTCATGTCCACATACTCCATGCCACCAATATTTTTTGGTACTTCCAGCAGCAATTATATTTGGTGTCAAAGTCCCTTTTTTAGAAGGATGCCATTGAGCAGCTATCTCTGGATAGCAAATAGAGAGATTGTTTATATTTGTAATCTTAGACATTCAATTTTCCAATTCCTTTGAAATCTCAAGAATTAGCCCCTTCGATTGTTCGAATGGAATCTTCCAGGTAATCTCGTGTTGAAACTTCTACTAAAATTGAATTTTTCAAAGCCTGAAGTTGATGCTTGATTGTTGGTTCTATTTCTATTTTATCTCCTTGCTTGAATATGAAGTATTCTTTACTTGAATCAGACTTTTCTAAAACACATTCAAACTTACCATACACACAATGCCATAATTCTTTTTTTATAGAATGCCAATGGTGTGAAAATTGTTTACCTTTGTAAAAGATCAAATATTTCAAACAGTAATCATTGTGATTCACAATATGAATTTCGGCTCCCCAAGGTTTTCTTACTATCTTTGAACCAGAAATCAAACCAGAAAAAATTATCTCCCAAAATGTTCTGCCAAAATGGGTCATGTTATGACATTCTCTACAAAGAGTTATCAGATTTTCCTCATCTAAATTAGACTTATCATAATCAATGTGATGCACATGATGTGCAACCTTACACTCTTTTTTGCTACACAATTGACATTCAAAATTGTCTCGTAATTTTATCTTCTTTTTTAATTTGTTATTCCATCCAAATGGATATGAATTAACAAATCCACTTTGAGCATCTCCTTTCAAGTCAATATTGTGTGCGCATGCCAATGAACAAAAAACTCTTTTTTGCCCTTGGTGCATCCCTTGTCTATCAACAGTAAAATCTTTTTTACACGACAAACAAGTTCTAGTTTCTTTGTTTTTTTGAAAACTAGGATTGTTTTCACCAATTCTGGTTACACTTAAATACCTAGCAACACATTCCCTACTGCAAAGAATGTTATTGCCATAGTGTTTGAATTCTTTTTTGCAAATAACACATTCTGATGTTTTTCTTATATCTCCTCTTGTTATAGACTTAGACTGACAAGAGCGACTGCAATACAGTCTATCTCTATCTCTATAAGAAACTGTAAATTCTTTTTGACAACATTGACAAGTAAGATCAAAATTAGGATACCTATGCTTCCATGTTTCGGACTTTGTTTTTTGGGCCTTTTCTACAATGTCTGATGATCTTTTTCTACCTTTCAAAAGATTTGCCCTGTGTTTCACACCACATGGACGACATCTGTGTTTATCTGATCGGCACAACAAATCATACCTTCTTTCAAACTCCGCACCACAATCATCACATATAACATTGACTTTGTTTTTAGAATGAACACTCAATTTATGCTGTATTTCAATAAACATATTCACCTCAACGAAGTACCATAATACATATATAGTCCTTCGTTGATTTTTTACTCAAATATTTTTTGTTCATATTTTCTCTCAATGATTGGAACCAGAAGTCGGTCTACTTTGGAATACAAATCTTCCAAAGAACCGTCATTGATAATATAGTAATCGTAATACTTCATTCCTTCTGGAACTGCCTTTTGTCCAAAAGCAAGCACCAGCGTCTCATAGGCTGGTATAGGCCCTTCCTCCAGGAAGTTCGCACAAAACTCAACAATAGGTTTGATCTGTGCTTCGGAAGGATTGGGATCATCATTCAAAAAGCCAGGACGATACAAGACAACCATAATGCCATCTTTGGCTTTTACTGCCTTGGCCTCGTTAATGTAACGGCTGTCAGAAATGACCAGCTTCTTACTCTCGTCTCTTAGGGCGATTTCAATCCAGATTTCGTCCTTGATTTTGCGAAAACCATCTCCGATAAATTGAAGACTTGTTCGGACACTTTGCAACATGCCTGGAGGCGGTTCGGGATTTCTCTTCCACTTTTCCGTGAAATCCCGATCAACGCCGAAACTAATTTCAAAGACATCCTTAACAGCATTGGCAAATGCACTACGCTGCCACCGCTTAGGATCGTTCTCAGCATGTGATTTGTTGAGAACTTTCACCAAGTAATCACAAAGTATGTCTTTGCCATTAGCAAGTTGAGCGGCTACGCCTAATACCTGCATATTCAAGCTCCATTTAGAGTGGTTGTTACTGTAATAAGTACGGCTAGATTCTAGCTGAAGGCTAGTCGTCAAGGAATATTAAATGTCAAAGAAAAAAAATGTCGAACCTATATGTGGTAATTGTATGCTATACAATCAACAAAAAGGTGAATGTAAAGTGGCAGTCCTCATAGAAGGTGTGGAATATCACATGCCGGTATTCCCAAAAGATAAATGTCACATGGAAGAACTTAACATACCTGTCGAACAGGTGCGTTGGTGGGTAGAGGATGACGACGGGAAAAAAATAAAAGGCAATGGAACAGTAAAAATGGAATATCCTACAGGATTTTTTGGCAAAGAATAAATGGCATGCAATCCTCCATATTGCATGGGAACAGGAAGTTCTTGTGGTTGTAACTGCCGTTGCTGCCCACCATGCCCGTGTTACACAAGTTGGACGTATTTGTATTTGTGCGGATCAAGCTCAAGTACATTTCCGGCTGGATGTGATTGCACGTATCAATCACCCAGTCCTTCTTTTCGAACGCCAAGTCTTGACGTTGAATTTCCAGATTTTGAATATCCATCATACATTTTCAATAATGAAAATACAAATGAAGGATATGTATTTGCCCAATCTAGTTCCATACCGTGCATGGATGTTACAAGTTGTTCCATACCATGTAGTACCATCCCGATAGTCTTGACTACATCAGGATGCTGTTTATTTCCAGCTTACCCTGGATCGCAATATTCATTTTATGCAGTTGGTGCAGGAACTGTATCGCTCTCAGGGTGTGGTTCAGCCTGTGATGGTGATTTTGAATGTTCTCTCAATGGCGGGGGGACTAGCATATCTGTTACTGACTGCCAACTTGTTAATGTGACGATCACCCAACCACCCGAGGCGTGTTGCTGCTCGTGCTGTCTAGTAAGTAGCAGTGGCTCCTTACTCGGGGCATGTAGTGGATCGACTTCTTTTGCTGCATTCAAACAACGATCAGTCACAAAAGGCAAACAGAAAACTTACATCAGCAAGAAAAAACTCTTAGAGAGAATTGCCAAAGCTCGTCGTTAAATCAAAGCAAGATTTTTGGCAGATTCCATTATCTCTTTAGCTGCGTCTGACTTCATGTTGACAATCTCTTTGAATTTATCAAATTCCATGTCAGCAATAGATTCAGCCGTTTTATATCCAGCATTGTAGAGTTTATTGGCTCGTGTTTTACCAATGTTAGCCAGACGACACAAATCAACCAAATGCCCAGGCACACCATTGACAATGCGACCTTCTAGCATTTTGAAAAACCCCTCACGATTCCAATTGCCACCATAAGAGTCTAATGCCTGAAGAACTTGAGACAGTCGATTAAAATCGAACTGAAGATTCCTCTGTGTTGCGGCACAGGCTTGAGAAGCGACACCATTCAAAAGATTATAATAGCAAAAACTCGCCTTCAAAGAAGCATCGTTGAAGAACTTATCTGGCATCAAGGCTCGCACCTTCGTGGCGAACATGCTCATCTCTTCTTTTTCGATACGAGACACAATGTTCATCCGTTGCCCATCAATATTGCCCAAGGCAGTAGCGATGAAATAATCACTATTTTCTTTGTTATCTTCTTTGTTGTCCTTAAAGAGATTATTGAAGTTAAAGTACAAGTCTGAAACATCAAACGGGCTGAAGTAAAACATGCTGGAAACTTTACCAATGGGTCGGCATGTCCATTTACCATCTTCCCCCCATATTGCACTGCACTTCCGCAGCAAATCCAACGTCTGATCTACAACTGTCTCATCCAGAGATTTGTTTTGGAAATATGCCAACGACCGCTTGTACCAAGCGTGAACATCATCTGTAGTTGAGACTGAACCATGATGAATTTCACTAACAAGGTGAAAAGCCAATACCTTGTATTTGTCTCCCACCTTCTCTAAAAGCTGCGATTCAATGCGATTTGGTTTGCTGAATTTTAGACGATATTTCGCCTCATCGCTTTCAGGAACTAGAATATACGCATCGCCCATAGGATCAATTCCTAAGCGACCAGATCGACCAATCATCTGAAGAATGTCGTGCGACTCCACTTCGCTAATGCCACGATTAACACCTAGAATAATCACCCTTCGAGCAGGAAGGTTCAAACCCCATGCCAAAGTCGATGTGGCAACAATAACACGCAACTTAGGATCATTGCGAAAACGATCTTCAACCTTAGCTCGTTCATCAGCTTGAAGGTCAGCATTGTGAAACTGTGCCTCTACGCCAATAGATCGCAACCTTTGCTTCATCATTTCGCCAGTTCGCTTTGTATGGGCGAAAATCAGGAACTTGTCGTCTGGATACCATTCGACAATTTCAAGTGCTTTATTGACTTTCTCTTCTTCTACCTGATCGTATTTGCCTGTGTCATAATACGACTCATAATGAACTGTCAATGGCACTGGTCGGTACTTAGACCTGAGCATGAATGTTTCACGCTTAGTCAATGAATAGCTGATCCAATCTGCAATCTCTTCGACGTTTGGCATAGTCGCCGACAACAATACAAGGCGAGCCTTGGGATTGATCTCGGTGAATTTCATCAAGCCAACTTCCAAGTGGTCGCCACGACCAGGAACAGTCAACAAGTGCGATTCATCGATAATCAAAGTGCCGACATCAAGTAGCCAGTTATTTTGTTCTGATTTATGATTGCGACTACGATGATTCAACATTTCCGAAGTCATGATGATAAGATTAGCATCATTCAATTCTTTGGAACGCTCTTTGGTTAGCCTATAATCACCTGTGCAGATAGAAATCTTCTGATCGGCAAAGTGATATTTTTCATCTTTCCAGTCAGTGATATTTTCACGGGCCAATGCACGTAACGGGGCAAGGAACATACCTTTGCCGCCACGTTTGCGAATTTCTTGCGCAAGAAACATTTCAGCAACGACAGTTTTGCCTGCTGATGTCATCGCAGCGATCAGACCATTCACATCCTTGTCATAAAAATCCATAACCCGACTTTGCACCGGATTGAATTTTTCAAATTTCCATTTGGCGTAGGGATAGTCAGCAGTAGCTACAATGACCGGCTGATCCTCAGCTTTGATTACTGGCGGCACCTTTTTCTCCTTGCGTTTACTTGTCGTTGGTTTTGAACTTGTTCTCTTCTGCGTCATCGGCCTCCAGCATAACTATTTCATCAGGAAAAACAATAGAGATTCGGTTTTGCTCAAACCTTTCGAGCAAATGTAGAGATAAGCTGTATGAAAATTGTCGCAAAGTATCATGCGGTTTGCTAAAACGTGGATAGTCGATCACCGCAATCTCCCACCCTTCTTCTTGTGCCTCTCCGAAGAAGAGATATACAGTGATAACTTTCGTATTTAGCGAATATATAAGGCAGGGTGAATTCCTGAAGGTTTGCTATGTTATACAAGGTGTCAAAACTCGAAGAAATTATTGAAGGCATGAGGGCCGTGGGGGAGATGTTAATCCCCCATAATTTCCCAAAAGCACCACCATCGACTACAATGGAGGATGATTTGGCTATTTTCAAACAACGAGAAGTCATTATCGATGGATATCCCATCATGCTGCATTATCAAAAATCTGATTATGATAAACATTTAATGGAAACACTACAGATTTACGGTAAAAGCAGTCCATTTTTGCCATTCAATTTAATTTGCAATTTGGCAAAGAGGTTTTTGGGATCGCATCATTTGTCGTTGGTTGAGATTTTCAAAGACAATAGAAAAATATACATTTGGTCTGTCTGCGTCGATAGCCGAGGTCGACCTATTCCGTCTCCATATGAAATGAACACTGAGGAATGTGAATTTGAGGGCCTGGATTATCTATACATGCAACCAAGTAAGGTGAATTTTTACTAATGTACAAGTTGTTGTTGATTGGAAGTTTTACCTCATGGAAAACCAATACAAGTTGCGAATTCTTTAGTGAAGAATTCGCAAAGCGATTTTCCAAATTGCCAGTGTCGGTTATCAAACATCACTTCAATGACCCAGAGTTTCCAGAGGCAGATATTGCTTTGGTTCACGCATACGATTCTACCTTAGCAGTTCAACAAGTGGACAAGATTAAATGTAAAGTCAAAAAAGTTGTATTGTTCATGGAGGAACCCAAATATGAATTTGGGTTCGATCATTGTTATTTTTACAACCAAAAATTTATGTGTTCAGACAAAGGCACTTACATTCATATTCCTTTGGCTAAAGAACAATACGAAACAGTGCCTAAAGAGTCTGGATCGATTTTACTAGATCATGATTCTCAGTTGTTTCCATGTTATAGAGTATCTAATTGGGATTGGAATGAAAGATTGTGGGATTTTTTCACAAAACATAAGCAATATAGGCCGATCTATCAATTGGAGCGTGGCAATGTCCAGCGACCAGAATTCATCAAAAAAATTCCTATTCAATCACATCGAGACTATCTAAATGCAACTGCCCATATTGAAACTTTTATTTGCACACATGCAGGTAGTTATAATCACACAGCAGTGGATATGGCAGTGCGAGGTATGAAGGTCATTGTTCCGATTGTTCCAATTTCAGGATCGAATCAGGAGACATTTGTTCCTGGGTGCCTTGTCCGAGATTTGAGTATGTCTTTGATTTCAAATGAAGTCTGCTTGGAGCAGTTATTGAACGCTAAATCAAAACAAATTTCACTTCTGGACAAGGCGACTGATTTAGATGAGGTTGTGTCCATTATGGACAGAGACTTCAAATTTTGGACTAGAAAAAAGGTCATGCTTTCTTGAAAATTGAATTCTCTTGGCGAGCAGCGTTTTTTGGAATTTACGTCAATCCAGATCGCACTAAGTTGTGGATTTGTATTATTCCATTTTTCCCTTTGTATATTCGTCTTTGATGTCTTGTTTACAATTTGCAAGTGTAATGTGAAAGCACTTCAGGTAGCCGTCAGGTGGTTGGGTGTATTTGTCATGGACATAAAGCCCAAGTTCAACTCTAATTTCTTCCAGGCGAGTGCTGAAAGCGTTGAGCCACCAATATACCGTTCCGTTGTGGATGTGACTTGAATATTCAAATTCAACTTGTTCGCCTTGATATTTTCCCCAAAATTCCATGTTGATGGAATCTTCGTGTCGTACTACCGAGATGTGTGGTGCGTACTTTTGAGGATTGAGTATGATGTATTTTGGAATTAAAGAACGATAAAAATAAGCGATACTGGGTTCAACATCAAGAATGAGTTTGAACCCAGTATCGCTTGCATGACTGTATAGAAGCGTTCCTTTACTCTTGTGCAGCAGCATCCCAAAATTCATCGGCTTTAACCAATGCCCTCGTCATATTTTTTGCACCAACAGGATTCTTGGAATGTACCGCCCAAATCAATCGGGGTAGTGTGCCATGATATGCCTGTTCTTCAATCCAATTGGCAACATCCATGCCAGTACCGGCGCTGGGCGGGCCAAGGTCATGATCGAGAGAGACAAAAGTAACTCGGCCTTGGTTCAGGTAGGCAATCGCTACAGCAGCGGTTTTTGCCCAAACTTCGTCACCCTCGGCCCCAAAACCACTTTGGATTTTGGGGTCACGAGGATCACGTTCATCGTCCAGCCATAGCTTCATCACTAGACCTTTTGTAAGCTGCCGTCTCAGCCCCACTCATTGCGTCACCAATTGCCTTACCTTGTAAGTGCGTGAAGTCTTGTGACCTTACGGTGGGCTGGTAATTCAGGAAGTGTCTGAGTTCGGCTTCTTGGCCAGATATTCTAGCGAAGTCCAATACATCTGTCGTCAGAGTTTTTTGTCCTGCCGCTTGAAGTTCTGGACTTTCTAGTTGTTTGTGCAAGTCTCGGTGTTTCAATAATTGAGCCACTTGTCTTACATCAAATCGGTACAACTTGACTAGGAAAGCGGTTGCGTCAGAAATATCGTTGGCATATTTGAGACGATTGAGTTGGATACGGACAGCTTTTGGATCACCTTGTTTCAATAGCCATGCAAGCACAGCTTTGATGTTTCTTACGTCTCCAATGCGATCTACATCGTGCATATCGACTTGAAGACCAGGGAATACGGCGGGCAGCAATCCGGTTGCTTCGTAGTTCTTCAGGTAGTTGACCGGGCTGGCAGATTTTTGAAGACCACCAGTGAACTCGGCGACAATACGTTCTGGGGACACCCCAGCTAGGTCTTTGAATTCTTCAATTGCCGCCAGGGTGTTTTTGTCCAGATGTTGCTTGATGTATCCAGGATTAAAGCGTGAGAAGAACCGAACGAGTCGTGGAATTCTCAGTTTATCTTCTTGGAAACGATCACGAGCATTTCCTACAGGTCGGGCAACAAGATTTTTGATGTCATGTAGCCCTTGTCCTTCTCCTTCATGGTTCAGGTTGTAGTCTCTGATTTCCTTCTTGTGAATATCATAAAACAGAGCATTGTAGGTCAGGTCACGACGTTGAGCATCTTTGGCTGGAGTAGAGAAACTCACGGAATCGGGACGCCGCCCATCGGTGTATTGACCGTCTTCTCGAAAGGTGGCAATCTCGTATTCTTCGCCGTCAACAACAGCAGAAATTACGCCGAAAGCCTCCCCTTTCGGAAAGGTTTTGATGTTGTGTGCAAGAGCAGCCGGACTTCCCAAGATCGCCATCACTTTTTCTGGCGGGGCTTCGGTGGCTAGGTCTACGTCCTTCGGCGAGAATTTTCCTCCGTGATGGTGGGAGTAGAGAAAATCACGGATTACTCCACCTACAGCAAACAACGAGGCTCCCTGACGAGCAAAAAGCTCGCTGAGGGTATACACCGCTGCTGGAAGCGGAATATCTGCCTTCATGCTGTGAAATTTTTCTTCCACGGTTTCCAAAAACCCTCGGAATTTGAGCTGTGCGATCATGATTTTCCCTTAGAATATACCATATTTTGTGGTTGCTGTAAAGCGTTCGAGATTCCTTTCGTCATGGAATATATACCTTCGTAGTGTTGATCTATTCAACACAATAACCTTTCAAATGAGGGTCCGCCACATGACAAAAAACAAAATTCAGTCGCTTATTGTCGAGCATTTACTCAAGCACGGTCAAATCGAGCTTGTACTTCCGGACGGCGTAATACTTGAAATTGGACTCACCCAGGAAAATCAGGATGGCAAACTGACAATTCATGACAATTATTGCTGGGTCATTGCATCACAAGGTGATAGAACCACAAGTATCGACTCTTACAATATGGGCCTTCGTTTTACAGACAAAGAAAACATCTTGATGTTTGAAGATAAATTTGTGAATCCCGATGGGGAACAAATTCGTCGTGTAGATGTGATTTAAGATAATCAAAAAATATTTCATCATTATGCACAGTGGACATTGCCCAGGGTGCTGATGTGTGTTATACTGCCATTGCAGGATAAATGAAGCTCCATAGTTCCCTCCGCCATTTTATTTGTGGCGAGGGGAATGTTGAACTCAACCCACAGGGTAAAACCTGTGGGAATCCAACAGCATCGAGAAAGTGTAATAGACATCCCTTTGGGTTTTATTTCACTTGATGATATAATTGCAAGGCTGTTGATATTTGACTTTACGGTTTGCAACACAAAAGCCAACAGCTTGGAGCTTTCCAAGAAATGGGTCCAGTTTGCAACCAGGAGTTCTTCTAGTTTATCTTCACTGAAGATGTTCTTCAGTACACTTACCAATTCCATGTTTGGAGTTTCCCGTGAAAAAGCCAGATGTTTACTTAAAAGAGTATTGCCAACGACTTTCAGATGATAACCTCAAGTTTCTAACTGGAAGGTTGACTCAAAGATTGAGTGGTGATGTGGCAGAAACTTTAGATTTTCTCAGCAACATCCGTGAGATTGACCGATGGCTTGCATCGGCAGAGACAAGCAGTGAGCTTTTTGATATGATTGATCTTGTCCACTCAACAGTGGAGAAAGAATATGACCGGCGTGGCAGCAATGCAGCCTGAGCCTATGTGCCAATATTATCTATGTGCTTCCCTCTGTCGCTAGACAAAGGGAAAGAGCTACTTCTTGTGATGATAGATTGGCGTACAACTCATCGATTTGCAATTGAGATATTCTACGACCTTTGTCGCTCATTACTCCAAGCAATCCCGTGTTTTTAGACTGAGAATGCAATCTGGAAACAAACCAAGATCGCACTTGTTTTAAGCCAGGAGAAATTTCATATTGTCCTGGTGTGAATCCCAAAAAATCAAACACATCAAACGGATCAAGCCAACAATATCCTGACCATTTGTTGCCCATTTCAAATGGAGAAGGCAAACCCCGTGACACTGCACGCTCGACAAAGTGCAGAACCATCCTAATCCAGTTTTTTGCCATCCACGAATCTAAACAACACGCATTGTCCATAATGCGAAACTCAATGGTTTTTCTCTTTTTGTTTTGATAGTGAAAAGTGTTGATGGTGTAATACTTGCAATGTCCCACTTTTTTAAGCAACAATTCAGATGGCATCAAACCATCTTCAATATGGTCAAACATGTCCATTTCACCAAGAAATTGACAATATTGATTTTTCTTACGGCAAGAAGGAACGGAGTCTAAAAATACAGGTTCACACTTAATCCACCAAGAAACAACACTGGCCAATTGTGGCTCTGTCAAATCAGAAACATCAACATGAACATGAAACGAACAACGAGCGTCTGATTCAATTTTCGAATCTTTACTGAAACCGTCTATTACCCTGCAAGTTTGCAGAACTCCGTTCCAACCTTTCATTACTGGAGTACAAACCTCCATACCACAACTTCCATCTGGTTTAACAATCCACATGTCATTATGGTGGTCATTGCCCCACTTGTGGATCAAAACTTTCTCTTTAGAGAGCTTTTGAACAAGGTTGCCTATGTATTGAATACCCTCTGGTAACATGCCATCTTCATGACCAATAGGACGGCTTCGACCATCAAAAGAATTGATTTCTATCTCAACGCCAAATCTGCGAACATAATTCAAATTCAAATTTTCTTTAGGTGAATCCATGCTATTTCTCCAATTCCACAATAATTATATGACCTAAACGCCAAGATTGTTGAGTCATCGCTATAATTTGATAACAAGGAGTAAATTCATGAATTGCCTGCTCATCGAAACGAAGGACAAACGCAAGTTCTTCACACACGAAAAGAATTTCATTCAACTCATTGAGTTTTCAAAAGCATTCAATGCCGAAATCTCAATAGTCAAAATAGAAGAAGGATCGATATTGGAGCTTGAAGAACTAGCTCCAGCTTTATGCGACCCGACTTATAAAAAGTCAAAAATTCAATATGAAGTCATTGAAACAAAAATATCCACAGAAAAACGATCTCGTGTTGAAATATTGCATATTGCTGATAAAGTAAAAAAGTACGTCAACGAACAATTTCAAAGTAGAAACACTGTATCGCTTACAGAGTTGAAAAAGAGATTCAAAAAATACAAATTAACCGATGCCGCTCTATGTAATCATGTCCGTAGAGTGAAATCAGAACTAGAAAAACAAGGGTTCAAATTCTCAAAATTGGGTGCAGGACAATACAAGGTGAACTAATGTACGATCTGGAAATACTCGTCCCGGCTGAGGCCGAAATGATACAAAGATTCATAGACTTCAAAAAATGGGGTCTACGAAATGTAGGCAATCACAAAATCAAACTTATTCTAGCTGCTTCTTGCGATAATGATATATCGACACTTGAAGGTGGGTGGCCAGATGGAGTTGATGTAGAAATCGTAGTCACGCCATTCAAACACGTTGCGCAAAGAATTTACCATTACTACGATTCGATTGCCAAACCAGACACAGCTAAATGGTATTACCGAGTTGATGAAGACAGCATGAATGACATCAGTGGTTTAATGAAAAACCTAGAGATGCGATTCGATCATGAGAGAGAATATCACATGACGGGAGACCTCAATTGGGATATTCAAGAAGTCGAAAGAAGAATAATCAACCAATTGGGATTTCATCACTGGTATGTCCATTGTGATGATACCCCACCTCATGAATATGAGGTTTCAATAACAAGTAATGCTGCCATGAAGCGTATTTTGAATGATGAAAACGCTCAAAAATATTTCAAATTGAGAAAAGAAATACCTGAAGGATTTGGCGATCACGGATTGTGCTTTTGCGCACGCATGGTAAAAATACATCCAATCACAGTAAGATTTTTGACTGTACAACCAGAACTTTGTAAATTTTCAGAATTTGGTGGACACTTCAATCATATTCATTGGGTTGGCAGAGATAAAAATCCATGTATAATGAATTGGTTGAGTTCAATGTCACATGAACAAGAAGCTCCTTACAAAGATCAAGCGTTTGTTTGGTCGTGTTACGACAACCATAAAAAGTGGGTAACATTTAATGGCAACAATCTCATTGAAGAGATATTCATTAACAACAATCACAGATATCGAGTTGGACTTTGGTCTGTCACCAGTGAAGGCAAATTAACCATCTACTTAGATGGAGATATGTCAAAAAATTATCCACTGATAGTTTTTGACACTACCAGTGGACCAAATGGTGTAACCATTTACAATCAGATTGATGACCCCAATCACCAAAACAACCAACTCAAAACCGGCCCCTTGTCGGCTCTTTTCAGCCTTTAACCTTCCAACTCCTCATCGATATCATCGTCGTCACTATCGACGACGCCATTTAATTCGATGTCAGTGTTGTCTTCAGGTCGGAAGTTGATTGACTCTTGGAATGGCTCCAGATAATCCTTGATTTGCTCCGCAGAAATTGCGTCGATCAAAGCAGGACACTGAATCAAGATTTCAACAGGAAGATCGTTGCGTTCCATGCTGGCCTTAAACTTGACTTCAGACCCACCAGCCCAAGGTTCTTTTACCACAAAGTTTCCAGAGCCTTTGATCTCAATTCGTTCTGCATCCAGCAAACAACTTAGCAGACCGCTGAGTGGATTGATGCCTTTGTCGAACAACAATTGAATGTTCTCCGACTCGACAAATGGCCGGTGAGTCTTGTTTTTTACATTCTTCAGCTTCACATTGATGCCGAGAATCTTCTTTTTCTTTGCAGTGATCTTCCTTTCAATCTTCATCTGAGTCCTGGTTTCAAGACGACAGGAGGCATAGAAAGGAAGTGCATTTCCACCACCAGCCGTAGTCAACGCCTGCTGCCCCATAGGGGCATAGCCGCCGATCTTAGCACGAGTCTGGTTCAGGATGACAACCGTAGCATTGTTCTTCTCCATCACAGTGTTCAGCTTGCGGAATTCACGGGAACAAATCTTAGCCCGTTCGCCCGGCTGTTCGTGACCACCAACAATTCGCTTGAAGTCAGCAGCAGTGTAGCCTTCAGGCAATGCCACTTCCTTCAACTCACGTTCAGATGGAGAAACACCAATTGAGTCGTAAACAATAACGATGGGAATTTCCATCGAAATCTTTTCACGAGCTTTCTCGATCACCTTATACATCTTGGTGAATACTTGCTCAAGCGATTGTGGAGTATGACGCACAATTCGCTTCAAATTACAGTGAGAGGCTTGTTGAATAAACTCTTTATTCGCCGAATTCTCA
Source organism: Pterothamnion heteromorphum (assembly GCA_032358295.1). Taxonomy (NCBI): domain Eukaryota; phylum Rhodophyta; class Florideophyceae; order Ceramiales; family Ceramiaceae; genus Pterothamnion; species Pterothamnion heteromorphum. Next base: position 33,990 of record JAULBV010192824.1, on the reverse strand, counting down.
CAGTCCATCAACACCGCAATTCCATTTGCTCGTTGTGTGCCGAACAATATGTTCGCACCCAACAACGATTTTGAAGATGAATTGGGACCATAAATTTCTGTCAGTTTGCCACCAGGAATACCTCCTGTAATGAACTGCCCAGAACAAATATAGTTGATTGCGAGTGAGCCAGTATCAACAAAATACTTCACACTGTCAATTGTGTCGAGAACATCGCCGCCAGTATCCTGTGCCAGCAACTCGAAAAAATCATCATCCGCACCGCCAGCAGAAGCAGCTTTCTTCTTTGCCATTGTAACCTCTAGTATTGAGTGCCAAATAAAAGCCATCCAGGATTTTGAAGCCCTGGATGGCTGTGGAACAGAAGGTTACATGCCTTCGAGTTCTTTCATGAAATCATCATCAGCGAGAATCTCTTCTCCACCCTTACTCTCAGATGCGGCTGGGGTGCTGCTAACAGCCAATTCCTCACGAATGAACTCCGATGCAGATGTAGACGGCGATGAAGCCGTGTGACCAGCATTGCGGAATTCATTCAAAGAATCATCTTGAGCCTCACCCTCTTTAATCATGCCCAAATGAACACGGAGAGCGTGCTTCAATTCATCTTCAGACTTAATGGCCCGAAGTGCTTGAAGATCGTGAAGATTTTCAATCCAAGTTGAAAGCTCATCAGGAGAACCAGCAGGAGCTATTTCCTCAAACTTCGAGTTATCGTAGTTTGGGTATTCAGCACCATTGCCACCCTTGACGACCTTCTTCACAACTCGAAAGTCCCGACCATTGATCGGATGAGTGATGTCGCCCAAACCCTTTTCACCTGCACTATCGTCACCGACGATAGCTCGGCAAATCTTGGCGTGAACAGTCTTACCGCAAGAGTAAATCTTGGGTCCGACGTTCTTCTTCACTTCACCCGTCTTGAAATCTTTCTCAGAGCGAACGACCACGTTGTAGTAGTAGCGTTCAACCGGCTTGATAGCACGAGCCTGATTTTGCAAGTCTTCTTGAGCCTTGCCACTCAGGGATTCGGACTTCTGCCAGAGATCACTGTAGTATTTACAGATGATACACTCACCCTGCCATCGAGGGCCTTTCTCAGTCTGAACCAGAACCTTTGGACAGTGGTAGGTTCTCTTCTTCTTGGTGGTGGGATTGGAAAGAGTGTGAACACGGGTCGCACAATAATGCTTACCGCCTTTTTTACGGGGCAGAATACGCATAGTCGTATATCCGTCACGTTCCGGGAGTCGCACGAACTTTTCGAGGAAGTCATCGCCGCCGAAAGCGCCCGGCTCGGCATTGACCCTCTCGTATTCATTCTGCATCTCCGATAGATCAAGTCCTTCGTATTCAGTTGCCACAGTTAGCTCCTTAGTCGTTTGATAGTGCTGTGCCTGATCGGCACAATCTTGAACGTCTTGGACGATCACAGTAATCGTCGCAATTCGTTCGTTAAGTGATGTTGTAAACTATATCGGCGGAAGACTCAATAGCTTTAGTTGTTTTTTTATGTTTCTTGGGAAGAAGTAGAAATAGTCTGCTCTACAACATTTTCTTTTATGGTTTGCTGTACAGCATATTCTTCCTCAGCTTCGGCTAATGCTTCTGCCTTGCCTGTCATCACCAGGGCCTTCTGATGTAAGGCATCCATCTTCTCACGCATTGTTTTATGCCCTTCAGATTCTAATTTGTCATTCATTTCTGCCCGTGCAGATTGCTCGGCATCATATTCACGCTCAAGTGCTTCCAGTATCTCCAAGTTTTTCTTCAACTTATCTGCCACTAATCTGGCACGATCTGCTTCTCGTTGAGCAGCTACCACTGGATTTTTGATGATCGGCTTTGTTTTGCCGTGAATAACGGCTTGAGCCTCTTCAAACGAATTTTGTTTTTCCTGTTCAACCCTCCGTTCTTTTCGCAAGATTTCACGACGAGACAAAATCCGTGTCTTGACAATTCGTTCTCGATCTTTCTTCTTTTTTTCTTTTTGTTTTTGCGTAGCCATATTTTCCTCCGAAGTATTCGATGAAGTTGCCTTTGTCTAACGACACAGGGAATCGACAAGCATACAAGAACAGTGGAGTTCGATAAATAAGAAAAGCCCAGATTGCTCTGAGCTTTTCTTATTTGTTATGAACGTCTTATATCTGGCATATTAGGTTCTTGGTTTGCACCACCCCAATATAATTTGCCGCCATCACGCTGTTGTTGACTCTGAGAGAAACCAAGCTCTCTGTCCGCAAGCAACTGAATATTGCCAGGAACAAAATATTTGTCTGATACCAACTGTTCTCTGCCAGTATCGTCGATCATCACAAATACTTCCCCACCACCAATCCCCTCTTTTTTCTCGAACACTGGATATTTCTTGTCGGGAGTAAATCGAAGGTTCTTCTTCTGTATTTCCGCCATCTGTGGAAGTTCCGGTGAAAATACCATCCAATCTATCGGACGACGAGGTTGACCCTGCTCATGAGGTTGTACTCGTCCTTGAATATTCACATATTGTTCATTGTTTACGGGCTGAACATGTTGGTTTGGCAATTGAACTGGCTGTGGTGGTGGTGCTTGAACCATATCTTGAACAATAATTGTGGAGGCGTCTTCACCACCTCCATCAAAATTGAATTTCTTGTTCTTTAAGATGATGCCGCCTTTGGATTCTTTGAAGCTGACTGGCTTCTTAAATAACTCAAATATTTCCACGTCGACAATCCAAACGTCACGACGAGCAAGCTGGGCCATGACAGCAGCGGCTAACTTTTCCAACGAAACATCCTCGAACGGGTCGCCGACTTTCTTCTTGAAGGACTTGGTTTCCTCCTTGTTGTAGTCGCCTTCAACTCGTTCGTGATAGTGATAATTACACTCAAACCCCATGATTCTCTCCTTCAGCATTTTTGCATGACAGCTTCAAACTACAGATATCTGTCCCATTATTCCTCGCTTTCAGCGTCTTCTTGTTCATTTTCTAATGGAGTGACTTCTGGTAAATTCTCAATTTTGATCGTACCGTAAAAACCAGGATTGGTGAGTCGTTTACCATAACGGGCAAATACTTGTCCAGTTTGTTCTTGTTTGTCAGTCTTCCACGACGGAGTAGGATTAACTGGCAAGAACGGAGCAAATACATATCCTGAAAAATAATGATTTCGATGATCTTTAAGACCCAATAGTATATTTCCTGCTGGTGCTGTAGAATCTTCGAACAGTTGCCATTTTTTATTCAAAACCCCAATTTTATTGACTCCATCTCTTTGAGCATTGATATTTACGATATTGTTCCGCTGATCTGTGGCTGGTTCTATGTATTCTCCCAATAGTTTCACAATCGCAGGACTCGTTACAACCCAAGTGGCCTCTCGGTTATAACACTTAGCAGCAATGTAAGCACTCATACCTTCAACAAGAGACAAAAGATGACTCTCATCTTTGTACTCATACACAGCCGATTTGGCAGCATTCGCAGCCAAATCTCGAATTATCTCTCGACTGAAATCATGACAGACCGCTGCGGAGAAGGCGGAAACAGCGTCTGCTTCTGCCTCCAAAGCCATCATGTGCTTCTGGCCCTCCCACGAAACCGAAAGGCGACGAATATTCGCTTCAGTCATTACTGACATCGTGCGACCATCAAAACCAACCAAATAAGTATTCTCTTGGCTGCTTCTCATAGCTTGAACCGACACTATGTGGTTGCCAACGAAATCTTCACTAAACGCTCGTCGTATTACAGGGATACTGACTCGTCTCCACTGACTAACCCAATGTTCCAATGGGACATCCGTTTCCGCTCCTTCAGGAATCAAAGACATGCCTTCTAATGGCCACTGTTCATTGAATAGCATTTGATTTTCTAAAAGGGTTGCCATATTGCGACCAATATATGGATCACCAATGCCTCCCAATAAACCCGTGCTTGCCCATTTGCTTGTGTTTTCAGATACCAACTTGATATATGGTTCACTGAAATTCAAAGAACGAAGACTTTCGATGTCCTTGTTTAAGTATTCTTTCAACTCATCCTTATTCATTTTCATTAAATCACCTTTCATTTTTGAAGTAAGCCAGTCCCATATCTTGTCTCAAAAACCACTGGCTTTCGGTTTTTGCTCTCACAGAAAGCGAAAAAAGCATCCCTGGCTGGAATGTGTCGGTCGATATATTCGGCAACTATAAGACCGTGTTCGCTGACTTGGGGCCACACAGTATCCAGATACTCCAAATGTTTGTCGTAGACCGTCTCATCATTAAGTATAACTAAATCCCACGGATTTGGTGAAAATATGTCGATAAATTCCTGATCGTAAACACTTCCGATGTAAAAATTTGCCTCCCCTTTGAATCTGAGGTTGATATTTGCCTTACCGATTCGAGTAGGAGTGAAATCAGAACTGTTTTCTTTGTAACCAAAAAATCTCTTAGCTGACTTACATGAGGTAAAGAAGCTGGCACTCAACAAACCAAGACTAAAACCCACTTCCATGACAGCCAAAGGCTCCACATGTTTACCAAGATAATAGTAAAATGGAGCATATCGATGGTCGAGATATGGTGCCGTTTTACGTGAGTCTTCATCGATCAATCGTAAACGATCCAATATTACTCGACCACTAACTGTACCAGTGTCCAACTCGGAATTCATAGTGACAGCAAGACATTTAAGATCAATCTTTTTCATACTGTATTAATAGAGTCGTGTCGAAGTGCATCCCGTGAATTTCTTCACGGAACAGTAAATAAAAACACATAGATAAAATCTATCACACTTGTACAAGATGGTATCAAAATGCAAAACAACCGATATGACTTCCTTATCGTAGGAGCAGGGTTTTTCGGGGCGACATTTGCCCGCAAAGCCACTGATCTTGGAAAGAAATGTTTGGTCATCGACCGGCTTCCACACATCGCTGGAGCCGCATTTGACAAGCGATGGGACAATGGCATCATTGTAGCAGAATACGGTGCGCACATTCTCCACACTCAAAATGATTCAATTTGGGCTTTCCTAAGTCAATTTTCGGAGATCGAGCCATTCATCAATAAACCCAAAGTATTGTCTGGCAATAAAGTCTATTCCTTCCCTATCAACATGATGACGATGCACCAACTATGGGGAGTCATTACGCCCGAACAAGCAAGAAAAAAACTTAACTCGGTTCGAGTTGTCTGTGACAATCCCCGCAACTTTGAAGAATGGGCATTAGATAAGATTGGCCGTGAATTATACGAACTGTTCATCTATGGATACACCAAAAAACAATGGATGAAAGAGCCACGAGAACTCCCAAGTTCAATCATTCAGAGACTCCCCATTAGATTCACATATGAAGAAAACTACTTCGTTACAAAATACCAAGGCATACCCAAAGATGGGTACGGTAAAATGGTAGAAAATATGTTAGATGGAATTGAGGTTCAGCTAGAAGCGGATTTCTTTGACATGAAAAACAACTGGCAAGATTTCGCCAAACACCTTGTTTATACAGGGCCAATTGATAAGTTTTTCAATTACGAATATGGAGAACTTGAATACAACACCCTTCGGTTTGAACACAGACTCCACCAGGGCGACTTTCAAGGTAACGCTATATTCAATTACGTTGATCCATCTGTGCCATACATTCGCAGCATCGAACATAAACACTTTCATAAGCGTGGTCCTAAGCACGAACCGCTGATCGATACGAATGAACCAACAGTGGTGTCTTATGATATTCCAATATCTTTCAAGGATCATCCAGAACCATACTATCCAATAAGAGACGACATCAATTCAGCACTGTACTCTAAATACTTCGATCTAAAAAAAGACCTAAAGAACATAACCTTCGGAGGCAGATTGGGAGAATACAAATATCTTGACATAGACCAAACAGTAGCCTCCGCAATTAGCAAATTGGATAAAATCATCAATGCTTAAAGTACAACCAAGATTAACACTTGATTATTTAGTCACAGGCACAGGTCGCTGTGGTAGCGTATACATGGCTCGCTTGTTGACCAGTCTAGGAGTCAACTGTGTTCATGAGGGAATATTTAATTACCGTGGACTGGATTATGCAAAAGAAATTTTTATGTCTCCGCAAAAAATAGAAACTAGCTTTTGCTCTAATTACGATCTTCTTAATGAAAGAGCAATTGACCCCTGGATTAGCATTAACAGTATAATTCGTGCTGAATCAAGCTACATGGCCGCTCCTTTTTTAGATAACAAAATACTCAAATTAACAAAGATGATTCATGTTGTGAGACACCCGCTAAAAGTAGTTAGCTCATACGTCAAAGACATCAACTTTTTTGGTCGCAATAGACAATGCGATGTATGGTTGAATTTTGTACTAAACACTATGCCAGAATTAAATGAGATAGAAAATCTCACCGAGAAGGCTTGCTATTACTACACAAATTGGAATGCAATGATAGAATCAAAAATTGTTTCACATGAAAACATGCGACACAAAGTAGAAGATAAATGCACCCAACGATTACTTGATTTTCTTGAGATAAAAGACGCCTCAAACGCATTCACAGACTCAACAATCAATAGTTGGAAAAAAAGAGATAAAGACTTAACATTATACGATATCCCAAATGGATCAATAAAGAAAAATTTCATTGAGATGGCGTCAAGATATGAGTACATCTAAGATCATCGGTGGAAATCATGGATTGCCAGAACAAACTACTGGAAGAATTCTCAAGAGTCTTTCAGATACGACTTTGATAAACGCACGATCTTGTTTGAATTCCATAATGAACTATTTGAACATGCCCTGCATATGGATGCCATCATATTTGTGTGAGTCGCTTCTACACCCAGCATACAATGTGAAGTTTTATGATGTCAACAAATCTCTAACTATAAACGAAGATTTCTTATCGCAGGTAAAATCATCAGAAGTGGTATTGGTCATTGACTATTTTGGATTCATTCAAGACCAAAACATCTATGAAAAAATTAGGCAGAAAAAATGTATATCAATTGAAGATGCTTCACAATCACTCTTGAGTGAAAAGAGACATAAATTAGCTGACTTTACAATTTACAGTCTTACCAAATGCCTGGGACTGCCTGATGGGGCGATGATTGAATCAAATGATCCTTCATTCAAAATCGAAGCTGTTCATTCACCGCTAGATTTCATTGAAAGCGCATATAAATACAGAAAGAAAAGAACAGAGTTCGATAAAGGAGAAAACTCCGACTGGTACTCTGTGTACCTAAACCATAAAAAATTGGTAGTTCCTATTGGTGCATTTGCAATGAGCGATCTATCAAAATCACTATACGAAAGCTATGACCAATTTGATATTGTACAAAAAACCAGAAAAAACTATGCGATGCTACAACAACACTTGCTTCCGATTAAAAACCTGGAGAAAGGAGTATCACCAATAGGTTTTCCTATGTTGCATGAAAAAAGAGACAAGCTATTGCAACGGCTGATCGAGGATGAAATCTATCCACCAATTCATTGGATTCTCAGACAAGTGCCAAAGAAATTCTCTGACAGTCATTGGGTGTCCGAAAGAGAAATCACGCTTCCGTGTGACCACAGGTATAACGAAGAAGACATGAAAAGAATAATCAAATGTGTAAAAACTTCATAATCCTAAAATACTCAAAATCAGAACTTGATTGCCAAGTCGATAAAACGATGAAGAATCTATATTTGAACAGCCAGGATATCATGTTTTGGAAGATGGTGAAACAGCTTGAAGCCCACTATCCAGACAGCTATGTTCATGTATTGACAAATGAAAATATGGCTCCTGCTAACAGTAAAATGGTAATACACAAATTTGAATTTGAACCAAATCATTGTTGCAAATTTCTTTTATATGGCCTTTTAGATGAACCTGCATTTTACCTAGATGCTGATATTGTCATAAAAAGAAAGTTTTACCAACACGAACTGACAAGCTCAAACGCATTTAGAATGTACAACACAATCGGAGAAATAGATTATTCAAAATTGTCGCCAAAAATGAACATTTTTATAAAAAACCATAACGCTGGCGTAATTATGATCCAAGAGCCAAACAAGGAAATCACTAAAGAACTACAAGAAATAGAAGTTGAATTTTTCTCTGATAAAGAGTTTATCTCAAAAAACAATCGGTGGCCGTACAACGATGAATATGCCACTTCGTATTACATATTCAAAAACAAAATGCAGTTTGAAACAAATGACACAGTTGCCTTGCGGTATGTCACATATAGCCTAGCCTTGCAGCAAGAAGAATATTACCGCACACATCACCGTGATGTTCAATCAATACATCACTCGGGATTAGAAAAAAAATCGTTCTTTTCAGACTTCTCCAAAACCTATGCGAAATTACTTTGAGGATTGAAAAACTGCAAATTTAGAAAGATCAGGATAAACAGGATGTGTAACATTGATATCTTTCAGGTAAGTAGAAAGAACCATGCCCCTAGCCGCCTGCTCTGGCGTCATGTACATATTCCAGCCCAACATAACAAAATCATCCTCCAACAAAGGCTTCTCATTTCTTCCTTCATATCGTGCAAGTCGAAACCATTTGTTGGCATCATCATCGTCGGTAAATATCATACCTCCCTTGCCAATTCTGAGTGGCTTGTTGGCACTAAAAGACACACACTGAAAGGTGCCGGGCTGATACATGCTTTTTGAAAGCTGACAGGCTAAATCGTATATCGGGTATGGTTTTAGTTGATAGCCTCCGACCCATTCAACTTGCTCAAATTGAACTTTACCTCCTGCATGGATTATTGCACTTGGAACGGAAACATAAGTCTTAGCTGGAATAGCTACATTGCTTACCTTTAGGTAATGACAGCACAAAAACAAAGCATTTGTACAATTGTCTACGGCAATGGCGTGTTTGCTACCTACAAATTCAGCTAGGTATTGTTCGAATTCTTGGACTGTTTTATATGGATTCATAATCACTCTCTAAGGTCTTAAACAAATGAGTGCAAACTAGGATGATTTTAGATATATAAGGGAAGGAACAAGAGAGGAAATCATTGTGAAAATCAAAAACAAAGAAGAACTCATACAAACAATTCAATGTATCTTGGAGTTTTTAAGGGAGCCATCTGAGCCTGTTGTGGCCATTCAAGAGCCATCTGAGCCTGTTGTGGCCATTCAAGAGCCATCTGAGCCTGTTGTGGCCATTCAAGAGCCATCTGAGCCAAAATCATTGCTAATGAGCGAAGAATGGCCTGAAGCTGTGCCGGAATTTCTCATTTGTGGTGAAAACGAAGAAGATAAACTAGAAAGAGCCGAAGGGATCATTGAGGTAATTAACATTGATTTATCCAACAAAAAAATACTTGATTTTGGTTGCGGCGAAGGACATTTAGTAAAAATACTCAGCCAATCAGGACACAAGATCATTGGATATGACATCAAAAAACAAGGAAATCTCCACTGGAATGAATCTGAAAATCCTTGTGGTAAAGGAGAATTAACAACCAATTGGCAAGATGTGTCTTCTCAAGGACCGTTTGATGTAGTGATTTTATATGATGTGATTGACCATTGTGAAAACCCTGTTGAAGCACTAAATGCCGTGTATAACGTGTGTCACGACAAGACTGACGTGTTCCTAAGAACGCACCCTTTTTGCGGTCCACACGGTGGACACGCTTATCAACAAATTAACAAATCATACGTTCACCTCTTCTTTAATGAGGATGAACTCAAAGAAATGGGTGTGAAATTGAATTTCGTTCAGAAGGTGTTTTTTCCTCTAGCCCAAGTAGAGGATTGGTTGAAAAAAAGCAATTTCAAAATATTACAAAGTTCAATGACCAGAGCCTTTGTTCCACCATTCTTCAAGAAACCAGAAATGATAAGCCTGTTGCTTAAAAATTATCCAAGCAAAGAATTTCCTGAGTGGCAAATGTCTCAAGTGTTCAATGATTACATCATTAGAAAAATTACATAATCAAATAATCGACAAACCACCCTTGATAAGTTTTCTTTGACCAAAAAATGAATTTCTACCATGTAACACTTTTTGGTCAAAGAAAAATACAGCATCTCCCTTGTTGATTTTTATAGGTTTACACAACCCTGCTCTGACAATTTTGTGTTCCAAAAACAGATGAAATGCCTCACAAAGTTCAATCACTTCTTTAGTGTTGGATTTGCTTACCCTGTAATAGTTCCAATTCAAAACAACATCATCTTCAACCAAAGAAATTATTTTAGATTTCTTGCTTTGTTGATCGCCTTTGTCAAACAAGACATCGAACAAACAAAGATTAAGCAAAAGATCACTTTCGTATTTCTTTAGAATGGAATACAAATCATTGGCATCCACAAAAATTGTGTCGCCGCCAATATCAGCCTGTTGAACGCAACACAAAAAACTTAAATCCAACTGATGATCTACATACGCTCCATCTGTGTGGAGTGGCTGATAGATGTCAGAAAACCTAAAGGATTCTCTTTTTTTGTCTTCCTCGAAAACAATGTCAATCCATTCATCATTATGACCCACAACATTTCCATTCTTGTGATCTTCATTTCTCCTTACAAGGGAACCTGCATTACTAGCCATCATGCCATAAAAATCTCTAATTTGTTCTTCTGAACTTTCAATCAAATCAGCAGCGCAATAAGTCACCTTAGCAGAACGAAGAATTAAAGGATTGAAAAGTATATCATCTGATATCAAAGACTGGAAAAATTTCATGGGTTCACCTGATGTAAAATATGAGCCAAATCCTTCTCCCAGACCGGGTGAAGAGAGTTAGAAATGCCAACTTCGAAAAAACGATTTCGCCAATATTTGGACTCTGAAAGTTGTGTGACTAAACGACCACTCGTAATTTCACTTATGTTGCGATTCAATAGAGAATCAATGATTCCCATGTAATAAAGAGCAAAAGCATGATCTGGCATTACCTTGGTCGAAATATGATTCAAATGCAAATGGTGCTGATGAGCTTTCTGTTCACACTTCAAATTTTGAAGCCGCTCAAAATTGAGATGATAAACCATGTAGAGCCAGATGTCCGTCAACTCACTAGCATTTGGCACATGGCTTCCATCTTTTGAAAGAAATATCTTTTCTACAGTATCCCTAATGATTTCTTTGTTGGATTCAATATCTTCTACTTTTCCAAAACCGCCTTGCTTGTCAAAATGAATTTTTGTAATAGAAGTTTGTTCCAAAATTCCACTTCCCAACATCGAATCGTAAATTGGAGTATTCGGCAAAGGTTGCAATGTGTTGATCTTATACCAATCAAGGTCTAATTCAAAAGCCAAATCGATAGTCTCTTGAATTTGTGATATTGTCTCATCGGGAAAACCAATCATCAAGAACACGTTTGCATAAATTTGAGGATACTTTCTGATGACCTCAGCAGCCTTCCTGAAGTTCTCTACAGTCCCCGGCTTTTTAATCTGCTTCAGTATTTCTGGGTTGCCTGATTCAACGCCTATGACCAAACCAATGCAACCACTATCTGCCGCTGCATGGATTATTTCATCTGTGCAGAACGCAGCAATCAAGCCATTGCTGGCGTCCCAAGTAACTCCCAATCTCCTTTTTGAAATCTCATCAAAAAGACTCATGCAACGAGTGTGATTGGCAAGCAAGTCATCATCTAACCAAGTGATGTGGGTGACGCCATAATCATCACGCAACTTCTCAATTTCATCAACAACAGAAGTCACACTTCTCTGCCTTACCCCTCTGCCGTTAAATGTAGAAACACAACAAAATGTACATTTGCCACGACAACCTCGATTAGACAATACTGTTGAGATTTTTGTATTTGGTGGCTTCAAGTAATGATATGCTCCAACACACCCAGCATCAGATAACTCTGAAACTTGCATAAGGTCCATTGAAGGATGGATATCAAAATCCTTGACCTCTGGCCTCACATCATTTAAGAACTTCAATATCTTTTTTTGATTAAAGACAATTTGTCCCATGATTGCCGTTGAGTTCAAATCATTGAGTCGTAACAAAAGAGAACGAAAAGACACCTCTCCCTCTCTAAGAACAACCACATCTATTGCAGGAATATCTTTGATGACTGCATCAATATCATTTGTGACATGAACACCACCAGCTATTATTGGAACACTAAAACAACTGACATGATTGACAACCTTTTTGAAGGATTCATGAGTCATGGTAAACAAGCATGTAATTCCAACAATGTCTGGGTTGAATTCCTCCATCAACTTGTCTATTTCTTGCTTCCAAGTTGCATCAAAGTCGAAATCATCATTCGAGTTCTTTGTTGATTTCAAAATGTCGTGATTCAAATTACATATTTTGACTTCTATTCCAATTGATCTGGCGACAGTTGCAAGAACGCCTAGTCCATATGGAGGATTGTTGTTGTATCTTCCTCTTTTCGCCACATTCAATCTAAACATGGTCGAATCACCGTCTGGTGGATTTATCAAAGCAATTTTTTTGACACTTCCATGAGGCAACTTGTCTCTTAAAAAAGAGATGGCTGAATTCAAATCAGATTCATTCATCTGATCTAGCGAATCTTCAACGATATTCAACATCATCATTTTTGACCTCTAACATAGTTAGAGCTACCATTGTACATATCTTGAAAATCTGTGTATTCGCAATCAAATGCCCCTTCAAGAAAATGCAAGTTATCAAAAAAGTTGTCCAGTCCATAAACATAAAGGTCGTTCATATATCCTGGCTCTAACTCTTCTGCGTGGCAGGCAACAACAAGACAATCAAGCGAAGCCAAATAACTCTTAGAATCTACGACTGATTTTTGAAAAAGCGAAGCTCTAACAGATGGATTAAGAATTCTCCTCTTTGGAAGATCATCATAAGGTGCAAAAATGTCGAGCGTTGTGATGGGGACTTCCAATATATCATGCGTCAAATCGCCAGGAACTCTGTAGTCGGTCACGGATGGATAGTAAACACCTCCGTGTGTTTCCGACCAGTCATACCATCTGAGAGAGTCTTTTCTTGTACATCGACTCATGGCAGATGAATCTATATCAAAACTCTCAGCCAAAAAACTCATTATCGAGTTTCCACCTTGACAAGCTCCAACCCTCACTAATTTGCAATGTTGAACGAATCTGCTTTGATTCAAAATCTTTCTCAACTCAGACAACAAAACAGCTTCTTCTCTGACAGCATTACCCCCGTCATCAAAGATGTGTGGGTGCCAGCCAATTTCAATTGGTGCAAACCTCTGCATTGAGTTGACAAGATCGTAAAAATAATTCGTTCCAAACTCTTGAATTGTTTCAGCATCTTCTCTGGCAAAAACCGTTATCGGTCTTTGAAATCGCTCGACAAAATTAACAATAGAAGAAATGTCAAACTGACTTTTGCCAGGGGAACTCCAAGGTGGTCGATTTTGAAATCGAGCATCAAAGTCTACAGAAATAATTGTCTTCATTGATTTCCTGGGAGGATTCGGCAACAGCAATCAAATAACCCTTCCTGACTCCAGCAGGATTAGGAACATACTCAATATTTTCGATTCTGTTGGAATCCAATATATGAGGATGATTATTGACAGACTCGTTTGCAGTGAAAAATTTCAATAAAGCAGCCCGCTGCTTGATTTCAACGGGGATAAACGAAACCCCATTCATCAGATATTGGTAGATGACTTCATAGAAATTCACGCCAGAAACCCACGGAGCTATTTTAGAAGAAATACTGAATCCACCGCCTCTACAACCGATTTCATTAAAGTAGACTCGATCTCCCGCCAAAATCAGTTCGGCGTGAGTGATGCAAAAATCAATATTAGTAGAGGTAACGAACTTGTCCACAATCGAATAAATCTCATACAGTTTTTGGTCGCTCACTCTGTCTTCTAAAGGCCATCTCAGCGAAGAACACATTGATGGAGTCCAATAGTCGCCTTTATAGGATGCTGCCAAGCAATGGTGCTTTCCACCAACGCAGATTCCTTCTACTGTAATCTGGAATTTAGAGTCGCTATATCTTTGAGCTATGATGACTTTGTTCTTTGAAAAAGCCAAACTCTTGGTGAACAACTCCGAAACCTCTTCTTGCTTTGAAACAAGAAAAACGCCTCTACTATTCGTTGAATCAGATGGCTTCAAAATGAAAGGAAATGGCATTTGAATCTCTTGCTCGGAGCGAACAAATTCAAAATCCAATACATCAATATTTTGACTTTTGGCATGGTTATACATCCCAATCTTGTCACAAGAAAACTTCCTGATTGACTCAATGGAATTACACTTCACACTAACGGCCTCTGCTATCCTTTGGCAAGGTATAACAGCAATATCAGATTGGTCGGTGAATACAGCTTTGACAGGAGGAAGCAGTTTGACTATTTCATCAGTCGAAAAAATGTCCATCTTTATGTGAACGTCACATAATTTAGTCGCCTCAGTAGAGACAGGGTTTATCCCAATCACAAAATGGTTCTTGCTTTTCAAGAACTCAATCAAATCAATTTGATAGTGTGTACAAGGACAAACAACTACATTATTTGTGGTAGATGTTTCTGAGGTTGTCATATTGACCTTTTGCAAAGGTTTTGCCATGAAACAGATTGTCTTCCAAAGAGTCAGATTCTTGACAGTCAAATCCGAGCCTTTTTCTCAAAACAGCAGAAGCGCCCTCCGCTTCTTCACGATGTACAGCGGCCAAATCAATCGGACGCTTCAAGAAAGGAAGCTGAAATCTAACGATGATCGCTGGTCTCCATTGCTTTGTGGTATTCACACCGGCTCTGTGCCAGACCGAAGGGTCGAAAACAATGACATCCCCGGCACGAGCAATGATCTTCATGAGATGAGCTTCGCAAAACTCGTCACTTGGCTTCGATTCAAGAAGATGAGAGCCAGGAATGATTTCTGTAGGGCCTATTTCCTCGGTGAAATCAACAAGAGGAATCAGAAACATCAACGAACAACGGGCGGCTCCAAAATAAGCCTGATCTCTATGAAAATTGTTTCTATTGTGCTTAGGGTCGTCACCATCATTGTTTAGTAAAAAGAAAAAGTCGTACACAATTGAAGCAGGAGTCAACAACTCATCAACAACCTCATTCATCCAACTCGACTCAAGTAGATCAATGTACGGCTGTTCAAATCTAAAACCGCATTTCAAAATGTCCAAATATTTCATAGACCTTAATGTGTCTCTACCGAAAGACTCAACCTCCTGTTGCTTACGATTGACTGCTTCTGATCGAAAGTAAGTCAGGACTTCTTCAGGCAAAGCAATATCCAACCTGGACCAGCCATTCCTATTCATTTCTTCTTTAACCAAGGATATATTTTTCATGAAAGCTCTCACTTCAACGTGGTGTTCTCCAGAATAAACGAGTGTGCCAAAAAGAAAAACGCCCGTTGGCTACGGGCGTTTTTGCATGAACGTCGAAGTTATTCACATAATTTTAGACAGAAATTTTGTAGGACTAAAAAAGTCTTTGTCTCTTGACACATTATAGTGAAAAAAGTAGGTATCTTTGTTTGGTTGTCCATAACAAAATTCAAGATGATTGAACTCTTTGGGCATAACATTGAGCGGCACATTACAAGTGTATGCTGCCAAAGTATTTGCTCTCTGCGTTATGAAAAAATCATGATAGTGTTTTGTGTTTATTAGATCGATCATTGTTTTTGTAGCTCGTCTAATGTCCATGACATATTCAGAAGAAAGAGACACAACCCCATTGTTTACATAATACGGACGGACTTGGCCTTTTGAAGTTGTATATGTCTTTTCTGGATATTCAATTGATGCCAAAACAAACAATTCTTTCCAATTTTCAATCGAGAAATCATCATTGCAAGCAATGGTTCCAGACATCCCCGGTTTGTCCTGCAATTGCTCTAACAGAGGATTCAAATCTCTTAAAACCACAACATCAGCATCCAGACCTATCACCAAATCCGCCTCTGGCGTAATGTCCCATCTAGCACACACACTCCAAGGATATTTCAAATTTGTGTTTTGTTCATGCCCCATCACTTCATGAGCCTTGAGATAGGCATTGGATATGCTTTTTGGTTCATGTGTTATGACAGTGAAAAATGAATCTGGGCAACGTCCCACACTTTTGATAGAGCGTATCAAAACCTCTACCTGTAATTCCATTTTTGCATTTGCACTTGTTGTGATGACAAAATGAGCCTTCATGGGAAACACAGCCTTATATTTTTACGAGACGACTTTTACTTTCAATTTCAACAAGTCCGACTCTAGGAGCCAAGCAGCCAATCTGCCATTTTTTCTTGTAGTTTTCTTTACACCAAGCACAATTTTGATTTGAAAAATCAATGATTTCTTCTACCGTCCTTGATGATTCATATGAAGACTTATCAATAAAAAAATCAAGACATCCTATTTTTTGGCTTAGCATATCGTTGTAAGAAAATGTGAAATCGTACAAATTGCCATGTAACTCTTTATTAAATATTTCTATCTTTTCAGAAATACTACCACCTTTATTGGCGTGTTTTTTGGTTTCCAGACTGGCAATAACTTGACTCATATCTCTTGTAAATAAAATCACCTTATCTGGCTTGAATGAATCAATGTGATTCAGTAATGAATGATCTTTTGACACTGTGCATTTCAAAACAATATCATACTTGGGATGAGAAATAAATGGTGCTAATTCTTCAGAGTACAAGTCTATAATTGAAATGACATCTTTTTTTTGTGAAATTAAATATGTAAATGCTGATGCACCAGAAGATTGTAGAGCGTAAATCAACAATTTCATGTTTTACTCCTTATCTTAAATGAAAAAAGGAACCAAAACTATCAAGTAATTGGTTCCTTTATCCTTGGTCGAGGGATTTCCTCTGTTTGAACGTCACCCGATCAGTGCCTTAAAAAAGCATTCTGATCCTGCATTGGCTCTATCCACTCGTGACCTCAGATCAGGCTTCCATGCAGACAGCCGGAACTGAGTTGGTGTCACGGACTGAAGTTAGGGAGTCAGTCAAGGACTCATTATCTATAAAATACAGACAAAGAAATTTTAGAACAGAGTCAAAATATATGTTCAAGTTGGTGAAAAAGAAGGCAAAGAAACCGATATCGCTGCGAGATCATCAAAAAAGACGTAACAAAATTCTCATCAAAAGACGTAGTGGCGGTTATGGTGACATCCTAATGCAGAGAATGCTCTTTGAAGACTTTTCTAAGGCTTTTCCAGGTGCGGAGATCACATTCGCTTGCCCTGCACTATACATTGAAATGGCCAAAAACCACCCATTCGCCAAAACACTTGATCTTGGCTCAGTAAATGAGGATGAATATGGAGTTGTATACGACATCTCGACAGCCTGTCGAGTTCATGAGTCTCGATTTGGAGCAAAAAATCAAGATCACAGAAGCGATATCTGGGCAGCACATTGCGGTGTAATTTTGAACAACCACAACATGATGCTGAAACCAGACCCAATTATATTGGAACAATGTCGAGAGGTTTTTAAGCAATACAACAAAGAAGGAAAGCCTGCCGTTTTACTAGCCTCAACTTCTACTAACGACATGATAGGAACCGCTAAAAGCCTAACTTACAATCAAATCAGCGAAGTTGTCAAAGCACTAAGGGACGAAGGCTACTATGTGTTTACTGTCCATACCGATAAACAAGTTGTATACGATAACTTGGGAGTAGACCAAATCATTAGCATTCATCAACAAGCCTGGATAGCATTAGTTGAGTTGGCAGATGTGGTCGTATCGGTAGACACAGGAACATTCCACATCGCAGGTGGATTGAAGAAGCCTTTGGTGGGGATTTTCACTTTCACTGATGGCAAATTGTATGGCAAATTCTACGATTTTGTCCTAGTTCAAAAACACAGAGACAATGGCGATTGGGACTGTGGCCCGTGCTTCAACATGACGTCTTGTCCGAAGTCAAAAGAAATTCAGAAGCCATGCCTGACAGAGCTATCTTCCTTCGACATTCTTCGGGGTTTCTACGAGGTTGTAGAGAAGTGGCCGTCCTTAAAAAATAGTCTAAAAAATAAGAGAATCGATCTGCTTGATCGTACATCATGAAGACGTTCTTGTTTTTGAAAAGTGGCTTCAAATACAGATCGTTATTGTTAGGCGAATACAAGTTATGGAATAACAAGTGACTTGGACCTATGCACAAAGATGGCACGTCATGAACCCAGGCAGCACACTGCATGGAACTATGACTACCAACGAAAAAGGCAGACCTCTCGACCAGCTTTGTTGCTAACCGAGGACTGCCTTTAATTTGTTGCACATTGGATGATTCATATCCAAAATCCTCTTGTCCCAAAACAACCATGTTAACGCCAGACACATCAGCGATCCATTGGACCATATTAGCCGTATTAAACGCTGTAATGAGATTACGAGGACCGTGGGAGGCAAATGGATGGAAAACTCCATAAGGTCGCACTACATTCGCTAAAATGTCTTCTTCATCTGAATCTAGCCACAAAGGCGGAACCACTTTGGGATAGTCGGCAAGATTCGTGATGTGTGAAATATCGTTTTTGAGTCGATTTTGAGCGAACTTCTTTTCTTGATAGACGTGCTGGTATCTGAAATATGGTGAATTTTTCACAAAGTCAATACCAGCAGGACATTGAGCAGAAATTCTAAACTCAATGTCTGGCACCGCCATCATGATATAAGCAAGCCGATTTCCCGGATCACCAAGATACTTAAGGATATAATCCCCAAGTCCTCCACCTAAAGTGAACGATAATTTGTGCATTCTATTTCATAATAGCGGAAACTATAACTAAAGCCATGTAATGAATAATACGACAGTCACATATCGTGTAAGCTAAAACTAGCATTGCTAAAAGACACACTATGTTGTACATAGTCTCTTGCATTCTATTAGACATTATACTAGCTTTTGCTCAACCAACCAACCCATTGGATTTCCTGCAAATCTAGCAGGAATGCTGCCGGGTAAAGTCACAAGTTTTGTAATTGAAGCCCAAGGAATAACGCCAAATTTTCGGCGTCCCTTTGAGAAAACAACTCCACTGCCAGTTAAAGTGACAGCAACTTCACCAACGACATTGTTAATGTCCTTGATGTCAATTACTCTGGTTACTGGTTTTGTCAACTTGGTCGCCATTGTGATCTCCCTGCATCAAAAGAACCAACTCAATTCCTGCTTCAACAAACAACTGCTCGGTGAGCTTGAAATCCTCTATCCATCGTGGATTATCACTGTATGGTGCAACCACCCTTCTAATGCCAGATTGGATGACCATACTAGCGCAAGCTGCACATGGCATAAATGGTATCGTATAAAGCGTGCAGCCCGTAACAGGCCGTCCAGCAAACAACAACGCATTACGCTCACCATGAACGATCATTTTGTATTTGATTTCACGATTGTTCAATCGCTCATAAGTGTCTTCGACGCCTTGTGGCAAACCATTGTATCCAGTGGATACAATACGACGATTTTCATCAACAATGACCGCACCGACCTGGGTGGATGGGTCTTTACTCCAACAAGAAATGAATCGAGCAAGGTCCAAAAACCTGCGATCCCACTTCTCGACTCTGCTTTTGTTTTTGTTTTTTATTTTCCCTGACATGATTTGTCCAATTGTTTGTGTTTGTTGACTTTGCATGAATCATCAGAACGGTAGACGAAGTTATACCCGTCAGTTCCTGGTCCAAAAAAGTTTTTCGATATCTTTGGTTCTGCTTCGAAGGACAAAGCTCGAAAAAACAAATGAGCAGAAAGATTGTCATCACTCACTGTAACACAAATCTTCTTGCAATTCAATTGTGCGACTCCATCTTTACCTAACACTAGCATAAAACCAATTTTGTTCCTCCTTAGATGAGGAGCCACGGCTATGCTAATGATGGACAGATGATTAATAGATGATTCATGATCTTTTTCAATGCGATAGATACTATATCCAACAACTTCATTATTGATTTCAGCAACAAATCCAATATTGCCTTTTGAACTAAGAGTGTGACGAAAATCTTTATCTTCCCAAGGTGAAGGAAAACTAGCCTTCTCAATCGCCAAAATGGCAGGTAAATCAGTAGATTTGATTCTACTGATCTTGATGTCTTTGACGTTGATGGTATTCATGCCGCTCTCCTGTTCCGGTAATCATTCCAAATCATCAGATCAAAATCTGCCACCGTCATGCCAGACTCAACCACATACTTCAAAAACACCGTTTCTAACTCACGGTATTTTTTACCAGTGGGAGTAGACTTAGGAACCTCATGTCCTTTGTCTCTAAGGAATTTCAAAATGTGTGTATCAAGACCAGCATATTGCTGATTTGGGCGGCTATGAATCAGGAAACATCGAGCAGTCTTAGGACCAATGCCCGGAATAGATTCAAGGTCTTCAACAGTGCATTTCTTGAGGTCCATGCACTTCAAAACCAAACTCAGAAATGTTTTCGCTTTGGCATTGTAGCAACCAATGCCATTCTTTTTCATTTCAGTAGCAAGATCACCGACGTGAGAAATGTGTCGAATGATGTCAAATGGAGACGGATTTAGATTGGTTTTAGAAGCACTCTCCTGCCAAGTAGAGAGAAGACTGTCTAAACATTTAGCTGCGGTCGTGCCATTCTTGCCTGCTGCACAGACCCAGAACAAAAGCACTTCTTCTGTCTCGTGATGAGACAGAAGAAAATTGGTAATCTTGGTGGGATTAACCATTAGACACTTCTCTTGAGGAGCCGGAACGGAGATCGTGATAATAGTCATTAAACAAAGAATAGTAAAGGGGTAATTGTTGACATTACTCTTCCTTGTTCAGTGCTTCCTCGTTCAACGCCTCCTCGAATGTGCAAGTGGCATCTTCTGGTGAAATATAAATGTCTCGATTGAGTTTATCCAACTCTTTACGAAGAGTGTGACCTCGATTTTGAGCGTTCTCATGATTCTTGTCAAATGCCTTCAAGTGAGCTTTGATATGGCCGACAGCTTCTTTTCTTTCAGCCAAATGCTTCCTGGCATTAACCACATCGTTACTAGAGGTCGAAAAGGCTTTTGAATAACCTTCTGAGGAACCATTGTCTTTGGCTTCCATATATCGCAAGCCAAGTAGTCGGTCCACTTCTATATCAGCAAGCAAAACTTCTTTCTGAGCGTACTCAAGCTGCTTGCCAAGATAATCAACCCATCCATACTCCTTGCTCATGTAATCGCCCAAGGAGTTCTCGTTGTATTTCATGTTTTTTGGGTCGAGGACAATCTCTCGACCCAAAACAACGACCTTGACAATTTCAATGGGTGCATCTTGTGACATAATTTTTCCCCTTTGGACATACACTTTAACATTGAATTCGAGATCAATCAACACAATTTATCTGTCGCTGTCCTCTGGAATCACCTTCAGTGGTCCCCGATTCGGCCAACGTAAAGTAGCGAGCTTCTGAGCTTCTTCCTGACTGCTTGCTTCAATTTCGTCAATTTTAACTTCAGTAGGGTGATTGACATACTCATTGAGCATCATTTCGCAAATACGATATTTCATTTTCAGTTCCTCAAAATAGATTGGTGTGTCTTTGTCTAAGACTACCTATGTAGTCAATGGGATAAAAATTGGTTAAGCCTCGTAAGTATCTTCAATTGGATCATCGCCCTTAAAGCCCCTTTTGCTTCTTTGCTTCTTCCCAGGCTTAGGAGTGCCGGTGTCAATATTGTCCATCGTGACCTCATCCGCCTTCTTCTCCTGAACAAGATTCATCTGTTCTCGATATTTCTCCTTCGAAATGGAAAACATGTCGAGCGTTCCAAGTTTATAGTCAAAACCAATTTTGAACGGAAAGCGTGAGCGACCGTTACGGTGCTTGATGACGAAAACTCTACCGACTTCTGCGTCCTTCTCTATGACCTGCTGATTGATACTCCAGAAGGCATCCAGCGGCTTAAACTGGTCAAACGATGTGCCGATATTTGACTCGTCAATATACTGACCCAGTTCCAGTTTTGCGGCTGTTGCATTAGGTTGCACACAAGTCATTGTACAGTGTCCACGACTCACACCGAAACCACGAAGGTCACGAAGAATACGATATGCGGATTCGTATTTTTTGACGTTTGGATCGTCTTTCATTTCACCAACATAGTCAACAATGATTAAATTTGGTTTGAATTTTCGCAACTCAAGTTGAGCAACATATGCACGAATGCCATTCACATCCATTTCACCACCAGGAAACTGCTTGACGTGCAGCAAGTTGGGATCATCATATCCCTTCTTAAATTCTTCCACGGTACGATATACTTCGTCCTTGACACCTCGCAAGTTATTGATGTCCAACTTGGCAAACTGCGACGTAAATCGCTGCATGATGCCAAGCTCATCCATTTCCATAGTGAGATAGAGAACCTTGTGTCCCAATAGGACATTCTGTACTGATCCCCGAACGAGTGCTAGAGATTTACCTGTGCCGGGCAGTCCAATCCAAGAAGCAATCTGTCCGTTGAATAGACCACCTCCAGTGAGAGCATCATCAATAGGAGGAAAACCAGAAGTGAATCGATCTTTACCTTCAAAAACCTGATCCATTCGCAAGAACATTTCATCCAGGTTCATAAAGTATTCAACGCCGGGTTCATAGCTCCGGTCGATGAGCATTGCCTTTCGCATTTCCTCATAAACGGTTGCCCAGGTTTTCTCGTCTTCTGGGGCTTCTGCCATCAATTCTAAGGACTTACCAAATGCCTTTTTTACAGCTTGCACTTTTGCAAAAAAGGTGATTTTTTCAATTAGATATTCCCGTGTCTCCAAACCAGGAACGTAATATTCATACACAGAATACAACTCAGCCAAGTAATGCAATTGAATACTGGCATCACGATCTTTGAGTTTTTCTTTGAGTTCATTTTCAATGATCCATTTTTCTGGAATTGATTTATGAATTGCAAAATGCTTCAAAAGAACATCGCAAATCAACACATGGGCTTCATTGCTGAAATAGCCTGACTCTAGTTTATCCATTGCCTGGATAAGCATATATTGATCCGTCAACAACATGCCCATCAACTTTCGCTGAAAGGTGTCGTCCCAGGCAAATTTCACCTTAGCATTGATTTGTGGATCAGTAATCGCTTCAAGTTTTGCCTGTTCCTCTGGAGTCAAGTCACGCATTTGTTGCCCATTCACTAAAAAGTTCGTCTGCACTCAAGGATACCATAACATCATGAGTAGGTATACCCAGAGACGACTTGTGATCGGAAATTACCCAATCTGTAACGCCCATTTGCAACATTGGAATGACCAGCCTTAGATTAGGCATAAGTCTTGAATCGTCAAACACATCCAAAGGATACCAATCGACTTTTTCTGTCTCGCCTTCTCGTGGATTGATTGCTTTGTCACACACATCCACTACAAAACAATAAATCACATAATCAACGCCCTTGATTGCTCCACATAATTTAGGAAGTGTGCCGACAAGTCCCGACTCTTCTTGAAGCTCTCGCTGAGCGGCATAGGTTGGCATTTCTCCTTTTTCAATTTTACCACCGACAAGATTCAATCTTCCCTTTTGGGACTCCGGTCTGTCTTTGAGAACCAGCAATATTTTTCCATCAGGATGTCGAGCATGAACGATGACGTAACTTTTCACTTACTTGCCTCTGGTTTTACACCTTGCCATGTACTCTCTGTCTTTCCAGCAGAATAGCACAAATGGCGGGCCATGATAAAGAGATAATCGCTCAGACGATTGATGTACGGAACGATAAATTCATGATGTACATCATAAGTGTGCATGAAAGAACACAACTTACGTTCTACACGACGACACACCGCTCGTGCAATGTGAACTTCAGAAGGATAATGAGGAAGAATAAAGTTCTTGAGGTCGGGCAAATCTTTTTCTAATTCTACAGACTTGTTCTCCAACCAACGAACGTCCTCAAGAGTGAAGGGTGGGCAATATTGTACGACGAATACACCAAGCTCAAAAATGTTACCTTGGATCGTCTTCAAGTCTTCATCAAATTGTGGATACAACTCTCTAGTGCGACCCAACCAACAATTAAGTTCATCAAGGTCGCCCAGGGCATCAATGACCAAATCTTCTTTTGCACATTGCTTATGAATTCCAGCGAAAGTCCATCCATCATCGCCATATCCAGTAGATATTTTTGACCTTGGATTAAATTCGTCCATTGAATTGACCTTGGATTAAGTTCGTGATGTGGTGGTGGTGAATTCGGTCTAGCGACCGAAGGCAGCACATTATGGCAGAAAAGAAAAAAAAGGAAAGGGAACGGCGTGTCGCATTACTAAGACATTTTTTTATCTAAATTAAACATAATATAATTACACTATGCCTTTGGCGACAGACTACACCGTTCCCTTTCCAAGTTTCATATGATGTACCAATTTTAGGTACATCTTAAACCGATCAAACTGTGCCTAAGTAATCGAATTCAGAAAGGCTTACTTGGCCAGATCGGATTGCTTTTTCTCTAGTTATCTTCTTGCCCATACTTTTCTGACCATTCCAGACAATTGCTTTGCAATAAGTAGCGAACTTGGCGTCAATTTTCAAGTTCTCTTTCTTATCGGGTCTCTCTTCTTTTGGCACAATTTGCCGAACCAACTTCTGGAGAAGTTCTTCTTGGAACGTCCCAAACTTCTGACGGTTTGCACCGTGTCGAGTTCGGTTGGCCCACAAGTCATCTAACTCTTGTATGATATGCAACATGAATGGATCGGTGGCATATTTTTTTACTACAGAAAGACATTTTTCAATATATATCTGCCGCTTGTAATAGCTACCAGCCCGAAGCATAGACATTTGAAGCTCTTGTCTGATATCTTCTGGATCATCCGTATAATTGTTTCTGGAGTTCTTTTTTTTGAGTTCATGAGAAGCATGCCAACAAAGACGACCAAATCTATCATCTAGTTCTAAATACTCTTTTTCAGAAATAGGAAACGAATTACAAATTTCATTCATCATTGTGATCCTTATTTTATAACAAATTCAAGTTCAATTAGCCTTGTGAAGTCTTGCCTTTGTATAACTCAACAATTATAACCGTCATCATAATATTTCCAAATTCATGATCGAATAAATGCCTTAAGTTCGGAGCAACTTCAAATCATCAAGGTTGCGACCAGCACGGCAAGTTACTCTAAGACGCAAACCTGGACATAAATCTGAATCGCCAGTAAGAACATCTCGGCCAATTTTTGCTATGGCTTTCCAGTTATCCTTAGTTGCATAAACAGCGTAACCGTCATGTACAGTGTAAGCGAGATCGGTTTTATCTTTGAGGGCAAAATATAGGTGGGCTAATTTTTCCAAACACACGACGGATGCCGGTGATTGAACTGCGAAACATCTGACAGAATACTCTTTGCCTTCCTCGAAGCTAGAGCGGCGTTTGCCAAAGATATCTTTGGCATATCCGAGTTCTTGAAGCTGCTTCTGATAACCTTCGATGAAGGCCAAAGCAACTGGAAACAAAGTGTAAATACGTTCTACAATAGTCTCTGCGACATCTAGGGCGACCCCGCAGCGTTGGCTTAATGAATAAGCTGACTGTCCATATATAACCGGCAGAAAGAATTTTTTCGCCGTTTCACGATCATTTTTTCCTTCACCCCTCTTATTGGTGATCTTCTCGTAAAGAGCATAATAAACATCTGGTTCTCGACAAAGTTCCTGCAACAGAGGGTCTTTGCTCATCCAAGCGAGCATAAAAACTTCCATGCCTTTGTAATCAAAGATCATGAATAAATCGCTCTCTGAGCGGGGTTTGAGAAGCTGACGTGTCTCAGGCGTCATGGCATGCGGGACATAACCCTGTTGATACTCACCAGAACACTTCAGACGACCATTTTCCTGACCGTTAATTTCGTAATACGCATAAACCCTATTGCTGATTTGTGTATTCAGAATACCAACAGTTTCAAGATGGGGAATAACCGTGGTGATAAGTGGAATATGAACCTTGCGATATACAGTCTCAACCTCTTTCCACATGCCCGTGGTGATAAGGTCTTTCAATCTATTCATCGCCTCGATCAGTGTTTTCGGAACATTGAACTTGCGCCCGCAATAAGTTTCAATTATCTTCAAATCAATAATTGCCCCATCAACAGGATATGTCTTGCCGGTCTTAGCCAAGATGAAACTTACAAGGTTCTTCCAGTTCCAAGCAACAATCTTGTTGTTCTTACTAAAAACACTCAAACGCAACATTGGCAAGAGTATTGGCAGAACTTCATCCGTGAGCATGATTGTGACCTGACCACTCGAACTGAATATTTTCAATTCAGGTACAACTGCCCGATCTGTAAAGTCAAGAATTTCTGGCTGACAACAGATGTATACATTTGGCCCCAATATAGCCGCTAGAACCTTTGCCAGTTGTGAGTGGTCGGAGTGCTGCATTTTCTTACGCCAGAAAGCACTCTCGTGCAGTTATTCTTTGTGCCACAAAAAGCACACTTGCCAGTATAAGAATCAAACAAACAGATTACAAGACAAGACTGTTGGATCAAATCAAATTAGCCTTGAGTTGGGTGTACAACAATCCAGTCCTTTATTTATTTGTAAATAAAAAGAGCCTTCTTATTATTGGGATTAACTCTTGAAAATGTAACTTTTTTAGTCACTTTTTCAATAGCCGAAAATTCGGCTGTAATCCCAACAATAAGTTAGCTCTAAAGCTCTTTCTGATTTGCACCCAACTTCCGTTGGAGCGATTATAGGTTCAGCGGATTGTATTGGTTTCTTTGTGATTTATCCCAACCTCGTTTATCTGAGCGACGAGGCACGCCGTTGGTGGGTGTTGAATCCTAGCTCTTTTTCAATCCTCGGAGATTGCTCTCCGACTAGCCGCTACCCGTCGGCCCATTGCCACCTAAGACCTCTTGTGAGGAAGAAACCCTATCCTGCAAATCAGGCCCTCTGACCAATCCGGGGTACTGGGGCTGTAGCGTCAAAGGCTTTCCTAAATCTGAAGGGATATTTCTATCCCAGCAGCGATTACCTGTATGCCTTGGTGAAGGTTTTGTCTCGGTTATTTGGACGCACTTATTTCGCCGAGATTGAATATCCTAAACTTGGGATTCATTTCAATCAAGGCCAGAACATTGTATTTTTGCGATCTTTTGAGAACTTGGTTTGTTTCAGTTTGGTTGTTGTGCGAAATATGATGTGGTATTTTTCATTATTCATCTGTTTGGGGAGTTATTTGCATTTTATTGGTCGACATTCTTGCGGCCAATTTCACCATTGCAGCAAATCTGATTGGCGAAATTTCTGTGGGGTCAATTATTTGAAATTGTTGCAACAATTCATCCAGTTCTCTTATATCCATATTGGCTATCATATCAGGGGAAATTTTATTATTGTAGTACAATTTAGTGATGGCTTTTGATGCCATATCTTCTTGTTCTTGATTTTCCACATATTGTTTGAAGGTTTTCATTGTGATCCTTTATTCAAATATCAAATAATGTGCGTTGAACTGGTGGCTTTTCTTTTGGTGGCTTTTCTTCTGGTGGTTTTTCTTCTGGTGGTATTGGCGTTGGCTCACTTTGGATTGCCAAATTCTTTTGAACCAAGTATTTGATTCGGTTCAAAGCAGTCCACGGTTTATATTTAGCCAATTTTTGAAGCTCATGATGATATGCGGCATCTGTGATGAAAACGTACCGAGTATTGTCAATGCGAACAATTATTGTTCCATTTTTAGACCAACCGACAAATTTGATGTTTTGCCCTTCATTCAAGAGCCATTCTTTGAAGTTCATGGATTTATATATTGGGCTTGGCTATCATTTGGATGTAAGGTAAAATGGCTGAAATCAAAAAAGATGATTCTCCTGGGAGCAATGACGTGCGGCTAGAAGCCATTATCGACTACGAAATGGACGAGCTTGAAGGTAAAGCATATAAATTGTGCTTGCTTTGGCTTGATAGAAGTCGTAAGATATTCCCTGAATATCAACACACAACCATGAAGAAAGGCGACCCTCGAAAGTCGTTGATATTCAAAGTGTGCTACAAGTTGGCTCGTGAAACTCAAGGTGTTCTTGAAGAAAAAGAATATCCTTTGTATGTTCGAGCGCAACTTGATGTTCTTCGACACATCAATACCGGCAAGGGCCACCCTCTCATTGATGCCAATTGTTTGGTGGGAGATAAAGCCTGGAAGCGGTGGAAATTATGGAAAAGAAAATATGATTCCATCTCTGCGAAGCCGTCCGAAGTATCCCAGCCTATTGGTCCCGGTGTCATCAAGGCCATCGAAGGACTTGAGAGAACCAAAGAATTCTTTGCCAAAACCTTTGGAGCAAGTCCAAGTCTTGAAAAGTATCGAGAATCCTACATCAACAACAACATCTTCAGATGGGTCAATTTCGGCAAAATCAGCCCATACTATATTGCAATGTCGCCATATATTGCGGCAATTATGAAGCCCGAAGATTATAAGAGGATGAACTTTGATCCAGACCTTTATAAACCGTGCATCACGAATGATGTCATCCGAATATTTCATGAGATGTTCCCACACGAATACGAAGAAGTAAACATCCCAGAATTTGTGAGTTTATCATGAATTTAGTTTACTTGCTACTTAGTAGTACAAATTGTGAATGTGCAGACCTATGGTTTTGCGATGGTAGAAATTACGATATTTTGGTAAACAATTGGGGTGAACCAGATTTTTTTCGGGACCGTCAGCCAGAGTTGTATCGTGAAATCAAAAATCACAAATATCGCACTCTTGCGAGTCTTTATGGAAGTGATTTTAAGATATTGAACAAGTATGACTTTGTAATGTGTCCTGATCCTGATCTCAAAATAAAAGTCAAAGATATCAATAAACTGTTCGATGTTGCCAAACAATACAACTTGGACTTATGCCAACCATCTATTACAGGACATCTGAATCATCCATCTTTGGCTTCTGTTGATGACAAAAAAATCATGATTAGACACATGAGTTTGATTGAACCTATGTGTCCTATTTTTTCTCGTAAAGCAATGTTCTCATGTTTGTGGACATTTTCTTTATCTTATTCAGCATGGGGTTTGGATTTTGTATGGCCAGTGATAGTCAGCAATGATAAAAAGGACAATGTAGGAGTCATTAACAACATAAGCGTTGAACATACTCGACCATGTGTTTCAAATGCTGTTGTTTTTCCAAATGGAAAGAGGGCTTGGGATGAACACCAAGATACACTTGCCGCTTTTGGTCTTACAAATAAGATAAGAACTTATTACACTACTCCTATTATGTTTCCCCCAAACTCAAAATTGATGTTGTGAGAATTAGCATGACAAAACCTAATGATTTGCCATTTACGCAATCTAATTGTGATAAGTATGATAGACCTGGAAAAATACCAGCCATCCAAGTGCTGGAACGTCTTGGCTACAGCAGAATTAAAGAAAACAAAGAATGGTTGAATGGATTTGTTAATCTGTTTGATTTGGAAGCATGGAAAAATGACAAAAGGATAATTGTCGAAGTTGAGGTCAAAGAAGATTGGGGAACAGTTTGGTTTGAAAATAATCCAAAATTTGGATGGATTGAAAAAGCGTTCCCTTTTCCATTTCCAACGATGCACCTTCCATATCGCAAACGTGGCTCTGCCAGTAGGGAAATGGTTACTCACCATATGATTATTGGCGGTGATTTCAAAAGAGCTTTTATCGTCAATCGTGCAACTGTTTTGAAGTCCAGGATTATAACATGTAAGCCTAGAAACAGAAATGGAGAAAAAGAACCTTTCTTTGACGCTTTTGTTGGACAAGGTTATTTTTTTGAATTGCACGATAAGTGGAATTTAATCAAACCTAAGTCCACTCCTCCAATTAACATTGACTATCTCCAATAAGGAAAAAGCATGTTGTGTGTAGAAGATGAACGTAAGACTGGCCTCAAGAATGGCCTAAAGCAATTGAGTGTAGAAGAATTACTCAAAGTGTTTCTGCATCCTGAGCCAATGGTTCTGGACACATACAACTACGAAGACGGCAAATTCTGCCCACTGGCTGTTGCGTTGGGTCTGACCGATATGGCCGACCCTTCTCACGAAAAAGTGTATGGAGAGTTAACTAGCCTGGGTTACAAAGTCAATAACACTCGTGGTCTCAAAGGAAACTTCTATACAACCAACCGCCTCGATGATCTATTGGAGGCCACCGAGGAGGTTTTGTATGAGAAGTTACAAGATGTTGTTTAATATGTTTCTTGAATCAAAGACACTTTCTTTGGTTGTAACCATATCAACATATCACTTTTGTTTTTGAAGCCTGAGTCACGTACGAGAATAGTTTCAGAGATGTCAACTACCATGTAGGCCGGAACAACTGAGATTTTATATTTTCTAGCGGTTGATCTATCCTTGTCAGTATCGATAATACAAGTAACATATTCTTTGCTTAGTTTATCTTTAATTTCAGCATCAGCAAAAGTTTCTGATTTCATCTTATTGCACCAACC
The DNA here is from genome assembly GCA_032358295.1 of Pterothamnion heteromorphum. Taxonomy (NCBI): domain Eukaryota; phylum Rhodophyta; class Florideophyceae; order Ceramiales; family Ceramiaceae; genus Pterothamnion; species Pterothamnion heteromorphum. Next base: position 3,528 of record JAULBV010192824.1, on the reverse strand, counting down.
ACACCACTCAGCCCCAAAAAACAATAACATTGGTCTATTGTATTTCTTTGCGGCGTGCATTGCTTCTTTGTAGTTACTAAAGTTGGATAACGCTTCAGGCTGCTGAATTTGAGGTTCAACCGGTGTTGGCTCAACTGGTGCGACAGGCGTTGGCTCAACTGGTGGTATTGACTCAATAGGCGTTGGCTCATTCATTTCAATTTCTGGCTTAATTTGTTTGCCAACTTTGATGAAAAACCCGACTCCAAGTAAGATCAAAATGACGATCAAAAGTTTTTTTGTGTCCATTATTTTCCTTTGTAAAGCTGGTTCAAACAATATGTTTTGAACCCATTGTGTTTTGTCAATACTGTAAGAAGGTTTGAACTATGCTGGCGATGATATTTTCATGTTTTTGTTGAGGTGAAAAATATTCATTGAACTCTGCGGGCTGAACTTCCCATGAATGTTGACCCATTGATGAGTCGATTGTGTATCCCAAGCAACGTATCAAACCACGCTTAGGTTCCCAGATCATATCAATGTTGAATTGTTCAGCACGACCGCCACCTCCACTTCTTTGATGATTTACACCCTGCCCTCTGAATTCAAATACCAACTTGTGGTAATTCTCGTTTTGCCGTTTCATTCCAATTGGAAACATGCAATATGATGGATGGCTACGCTTTGTTGCAGCCCAGAGTTTCCAAGAAAGTCTTTCAAATTCGTCGTATTCCTTAGCAGGTCCAGGAACCATCTCGTTGGATACTTCTGTGAGCATGTCATACACATCATGAGCAATTGATGTTTCTTTGCTTTCGGCTGCATTATCTCCGAGAGGAATCACCTTAGAACATATCCAAGTGGATTCTCCACAAAGGTCTTTTGTCATTCTGCGAACAACAATACGCATTGATCCTAATGGGGTTACGCCAACTTGAATCGCTCCAGGACCAACTCCCCATTCAACTACATCATTCCATCGTTGAAGAGGGCGATTAGGGCCTAAAGCTGGAAATCCCGCTAATTCTGTAATGATTTTGCTTCCGTCTACTGCTTTGAATGGAGAGTCTCCCTCCATTTCTTCGGTTCCACCTTTCGGTTTTCCTCGTTGGTCTTGGTCAAATCCGAAATCGGCCATTTCGGATATCATCCATTGCTTGAAAAGTAAACGGTTCATGACTTTATATATGTAGCAATACACTCAATTACCGCAATGGGAAGAATACATGACAGCATTTAGAAGCTGGCTCAACAAGAATGAGATGGCCGTTAAAACTACGACGAGCTTCGGAAATTCAATTCCAAATTTGGATAGTCGTGACAATGCAGGGATGAAACATATGTCTCGACCGGGTTTTCGTGATACAGACAGAAAGTTGATTCACAGGGATTCACCCGAAGTTGAACGCAAATTGACTCAAGCCACTGAAAAATACGGCATCCATTGGGTAATTGGGTATTTGGAACCAAAAGAAGATGCTGATGAAAACAATCCAGATCATTGGGTGCAATATGCTAAGCAAGCAAAACAATATGGTCAGCAAATGCTACAGCAATTCAGTCAAGAATACAAAGCATCACAATCGGTGGTCCCCATTGAACCCCCCAATCCAGAAAACACAATTGTGTACATCAAACCTACCTCTCGTGTACATAGTTTGACACCACATGAACAAGTTCACAATATAGGTCACGCCTTGTGGCTCAGAAATCCATCACAAATGCGTCGTGCAAAACAAGAGCTTATTCAGGCAGTTCATGTTTTGCAACAATCGGCATACCAAGCTGATCCACAATCTCCACCACCTTCTGAATCTGAAGTCACCATTATTTTGGCTCGATTAATTGACTTGTTTTCCTACCAAAGAACTCTCGTTCTGAATCCAGGCGATCTAAGTAGTTCTGTTAAGACCGCACTGACGGCTTTTAATTCATTTGATGAGGTTATTTTTGATTTAATTCCAGCATTCGTAAATGCAGGAGGTCAAATAAATCTTTATCCAAGAGGTTCTGGAAAAATAGCTAAATTTGATAGAACAGCAGCAATCCCTGCAAATCAGGAAGTTGTCCAACAAAAGGGCGTGCGTCCGTGGGTCTGGGAAAAGATGGCCGCTGATCGAAATGCTTGGACAGAGGTATCTAAGATCATTACTGGTATTGTAATAGAATGTTTACACGCTTCAACTTGGGCTAAGAAGGGTGGTCCTATTTACCCTTATCAAAAATTAACAACAAAACCATAAAAATAGGGCGTATAAGCATGCAGATTAGTTTTAAGACTTGGTTAGAAACTTCATTACGGGACATTATCAAACCCGTACCACAGTCACCTACACATCATGCAGAAGGTGATGTGTGGGTTCATACTCTTATGGTTCGTAAACAACTTACTGCTGCTGTAACATATTTTCAAGAATTAGCTTCTGATAAAAGTTCAGTCTTTGGCAATTATGATCCCAGATTAACTCCAGAGGAAATAAACATTCTAAGAATCGGTGCATGGATGCACGATATTGGCAAGGCTTCTGCTACTACTATTGGTGGCAAACCCTGGAAGGACGGTGGTACAGGAGCTATCCAAGCTATTGGTCATGAAGACCCAGAACATTTTGAGCCAATGATGAGTCAACTGGGTGAACCTTGGCAAAGCATGTATCAAAAAGCATCCTCACAGGACAAAGAAGACTTATGGTTCATCATCAAGCATCACATGAGCCTTAAAGATAGGTTTGGTAAAAACATCCTTAATCAACTTATGGATGATACTGGTAAATTCAAGAATGAACGTCGTGTAAAACTTTTGTTGATCTTAATTCTGATGGATCAATCTGGTCGTGTTAAATTAGGTCAACCCAAAGACACGAATGAAATGCCAGGAACAGCCGATAGGATGAACAAATCTGCCATAGAATGGCAAGCAAAAAGAGCTATGAGTGTAAAAAACCTCCAGCACCAGATGATCCCAAGGCGTTCATGGATATTATGCGGGGTAAAAACCTTACTCCAAATCAAATTAGACAGGCATTTAGGGGCAAGTTCGGCAAAGACCCAGAGGAGATTTAATGTTCAAAATGTGGCTTACCGAAATGGAAAGCAAAGGTTATGACTTTTACAAGAATATACTTCTTGGTAAGCTAAATCTTGATCGCACTCATGGCTTGTCTCAAGGTCTTGATGTCTGGGAACCAGATCAGTTAATCAATATTCTCAATGGACTTGGCGAGTTCAAAGAATTGCGACAAGAAATTCAAGATCAAGGATAAATGAAGTTTAGATTAAAGATTCAAGTAGAAGTTCTTTTTAAAGATTTAATGACTACAATACATGAACAATATTTAAAAGAGACTTCTCAGTATAGTCAAGTATTAAAAAAAGGATCTGGTTCTTCTATGTATTTTAGACAGATAAATCCAAATGAAAAAATTGATAAAGTAAAACTGGATAGCCTACTTTCATTTTCAACAATTCTAAAAGACACATTAGAGAGTACTTATAGAAAAAAATTGGCAGGAAATGACATTCGTTTACCATTTCTTTGGCATATTG